>CABFOW010002726.1:67349-92813 GCA_902141385.1 Timema californicum | reverse complement strand
GCGTCATCAAGTGTTTTTATTGGCCTGAGACAAAGCCATACGTCATATTTTAATATAAGTAAAATTTTTATTTTTATTCTTCTATACATTCTGTCTATCTAGCCATAAAACTAGACGCATACACCCACTTCGGTGGCCGCATGGCTTAACGCACTACTCTCGTGTTAGACTAGACTGCCGAAGATGGTGAGAGAGGGGTGTTATCCCAGTTGGGATGCATTGGGGTATTTTTTCTAAATAATTCTCCACTCTCCCTTCTCGTAGATGACGGTGCACTTCTTCTAAATTAAACCTTCCCGATCCCCAACACGCTAGTGTAATTAGTACATAGGCGTACAACCCGAACATGTAGTAAGACGTGATGATAAAAAAAACTAGCCGCATAGTTGTACTTAGGGGCTAAGAATGAAGAAGGTAGAATTTAGAGGAAATATACTCTCATTTGTGTGGACAGGGAGTAAAAACTTTTAGGATAACCACTTTCAATACATGCAACCAGGATTTGAACCTTGACCTCTTTGTCACCACCAAACCAAACCGGAAGAGGTCGATGCTTTTGTCTACGCGCTAACTGATGCGGCTGAGTCGAGATTATAGCCATATTTTGGTCAAGCAAAATCTCTCTATAGGGCTGTTTTTCGACTGGAGTGCCGCGGCCTAACGGTGTGCAGCGAAGCCAATCCATACGTGCCGTCATGGCAATATGAGAGTGTAATGACGTCATTCTAAGCGTGCCATAACGTCAAACTATGAGTACCGTAAAATTATAGTTTAATACAATTATCACTATCATGTTGGACTGGCCTGCTAATGATGGGGAGATCGTGGTTCTAATCCAAGTCAGGTCTTGAAAATATGTTAAATAACTTTGATCAAAACAAAATCATTGTTTATAATAATTATATTAAATTAATATAATAATATATAATTATAATAGTATAGTATTATAGCTATTTTAATATACAATATATATAACATAAATATGCATTGTATTGTTTCATAAAAATGTCAATATCCTACTTTAAACATAATTATATCAAGTATTTAATACAAATATGCATTTTATTCCGTCATGGAGGGACCAAGATCCAACATTAAACATAACTATACCATATTTATAGTATAAATAAGCATTCTATTCCTTCATAGAAAGGTCAAGATCCCAACCTTAAACCCCTTCACGTACTATTATCAAAATAATGACAACAATCTATCTAATGAGTCCTTTTAAACGACCTTGGTCGGAGTGGTATTGCATGTTATCATATGTTAAAGAGAGTATCCTGAACCTCAATAGAGCTATACAAACATTTAGTGTAGAAGTACGGAATATTGCTCAAATATGTGCGCGCACCAACACATACAATCATGTATGGGAGCGTAACAAAAGCTTCCTGCCCCGGAACTTCAATCGTTTGGAACTTTACAAAACTTCATGGAATTCTTTTCAGCTGGGCACGAATGACTCTTTGAAATTTCAAACTAAAATGGACTATGTCGCATTGTTCTGACCCAGTTACACGATTTTTGACAAATCTACCCTCAGGGTTTGTACTACAGAAAGGATAGTGCGCTTGACTTTACCTCGGGAGTCCAGAGTTTGACACCCAACAGGCTGCACTGATTGTATATAAGGTGGTTCCGAACCTTCTCTAAAGGTGAATAGGATGGTTGGTGAATTGGGTACTTATTATGTGAGAGATTTTTCGATTGGTCATAATCGATTCGACAAGAAAGAATTGTCAACAGGTGTATTAGGCACCGTCGATTCTACTAGAAGTATTTTTAAACAGGCTTAAGGTAGGATTCCCTCGGCGCGTTTTGCACCTCGCGTTTCACGTCTACGACCGCAAACGTGGGGTGGTGAGTCACAGACGCAGGATACAGTGCTTCTCTAGATGCGTCTCTTTGTCACCAGTCGTGGGTAATTGATTTCCTCGAATAGCGCTGATCCTTTGAACCACATTTTCTTTACGTATTTGCTGTAAACAACTTCTATTTACTTCCTGTGTCGGCAAGCAATTATGACAAAACTAAATACGACTCTACTGAAATACAAGCTTGCTCGGTGGTGCTTCTGCGTCCACAATGCTCCCGAATCAGGGTGGACGCTGGCGCAATGTAGAGGTGCTGGGCGCGCACTGTGGTCGCAGTTGCGTTGAAGGATCTGGCTACATAGCAAACTATGGAAGTTGCTGGTCGCAGACGTGAGACAAGCTGAGGGAATCGTATCTTAAATTGGGCACCGTCAACTCAACCAGAAGAAATTGTAAACAGCTAGATTAAGCACTTCATAGTAACATTACCTGGAAATTAATACAATAAATCGCCATCAGACTGAATTTAATTATGAGCCATCCAGATGAACGTTAGCTACTCCATACTGCAACATTAGCTTGTATTGCTAATATCACAATGTTACTACCCACCTTAAATAAACCTATACATATATACATCCTGCAATATAACTACTAGCAAGACTAGCTAGTATACTTCCACCCCAAATACACTTATACTCATAGACATCAATCATTATTAAATATCACAATCTTACTATGTCTAATATAGATGCACTACTCACTCGTTGTATCTTCCGGACTAGCGTGACTTCCATAACCAGCCTGTTTACACCAAATGCTAGAATGAAGAGAAGTTTTAAACAAGCTATGGATAATGCAGCAACAAGGCGTTCCAATAGAGGGATCCATAAATACTCTGATTGAGCCGGCTGAGCTACAGGAGGACCACTCGTATTCTTGAACTGGTCTACGTGACTGAATGAACTTAGCTAGAGTCTTCAGCCGCTCACCAGCTGTCTAGGGTTAGTGTCTTGGGAACAAGTCAAATAGATCTACAACACACTAAGAGACTGGCGTACGTGACTCTAGAGACGTAGCATATTCCCAGCAGCTGCTTGGTGTGTGACGTTATATTACTAATAATCAATTTCCTAATAAGGAAATTTCCTAACTTCAAATCCATCAACTAGACCTATAGATAGATAGCGTCCAGCTAGCATCGAGGACTATTAAATCCGACATTTCCACGAGAAGTCATAATAGGGACTAGAGCATTATCTAGCCAGGATGGATGTATATGTATATGTTATAGATTATATAAACTTTATATTTCAACTAAGGGTTTGATTATCTTGAACACTTAGGTTTAATATGTAGTTTAAATCGGTCAGTGTAGAAGTCTGTAATGTTTTGCTAAAAGTTTTATTTTTGAAAGTAAATCGTCCATGAAACGGCAATATGTCTTAACCCACAGTGACTACATTTTACAGGAGACAGAAAAAACTTCTTAGGCGTGTAAAGATCCTATATTTATATTGTTTTATGTTATCTTACGTTCTGTTTTTCATATCCAAAATGAAATCATACTAAATTTTATAGTAACACAAATTTATGTGGGTTATGACATTTTGCCACTAAACAAAAATCTACCTGGGGATACGACATTATGTTTAGATTAAATATAAAATAGATAGACATTTTTAGGGATACAATATTTTAACATTATGTGTAGTTGTAACCCACAATTCTAAAGATAGTAAAATCTCAATTTTGTCAAATTTGTGGGTTACGACATATTGCCATTTCATGGATATATTTAATATATATATATATATATATATATGTTATAGATTATATAAACTTTATATTTCAACTAAGGGTTTGATTATCTTGAACACTTAGGTTTAATATGTAGTTTAAATCAGTCAGTGTAGGCGTCTGTAATTTTTTACTACAAGTTTTATTTTTGAAAGTAAATTCTGTTATGGAACCATTAATGTTTCCTTTTGCCACTTGGGCACTAGTATCTTTGTAATTTCTTGAAATATTCGGGTAGCCACATTTTTTTAAATTCCTTTTCTTGCTTGAAATTTTGTAGTTTAAATGTTAATTTTTATTGATTGGGTGGCTACCAGTAATATATTTTTATTATTTGGTTTGATAATGTTTCTTTTGTAGGTTATTTTTGTAGACGTATCTTCGTCGGAGTAATATATATATATATATATATTGTAGTTTAAATCAGTCAGTGTAGGCGTCTGTAATTTTTTACTACAAGTTTTATTTTTGAAAGTAAATTCTGTTATGGAACCCTTAATGTTTCCTTTTGCCACTTGGGCACTAGTATCTTTGTAATTTCTTGAAATATTCGGGTAGCCACATTTTTTTAAATCCTTTTCTTGATTGAAATTTTGTAGTTTAAATGTTAATTTTTATTGATTGGATGGCTACCAGTAATATTTTTTTATTATTTGGTTTGATAATGTTTCTTTTGTAGGTTAATTTTGTAGACGTATCTTCTTCGGAGTAATTTTATTATATATATATTTTTGGTAGTTAATAAGGTTTTGACTTTAAAATTCACCGATTCATCTAGTGAGAAATTACAAGTATTCTAACGTAACAATGCTTTGTTTTCTGTTTTAATATTAAATATTAAAATGTAGGAATTGGTCGAATTCTTCAAAAGTGTTGATGGTAATAGTTCCGCAAAGGTTTGAGTTTTAGTCGGGAATTCAAACCTTTATGCTAATAATAAATATCTGATTTGATATTTAAATTTATATTTGATCCTTAAATTTAAATTTGTTTTGTCTGTATTCACAGTGGTGAATCAGACACGTTGTAAAACATTTAAAAGAGGCTCTTTAAGCTCTTTGTAATCATCGTAAGGTTTAGTAATTTAAATTTTTACTAAATATCTGATTCAATATTTAAATTTAAATTTTGATCTTAAATTTGTTTTTCTGAATTCATTGTGGTGAATCAGATGCTTTGTAAATCATTTAAAAAGGTTATTTAAATATTGTTTTATAATATTAAGTATTTGTTTATATTTTTAGTCTCTTCTAGACTGGTTCAAATAAAATAATAATTTACCTTGAAAGATCGAAATATACTCTCAAACGTACTGCGGAAGTGCAGACTCAGCCAAGAGATATTTGTTTTCCAACACTCTTCAGTTTGACTTGTTAGGCCTTGGAATCTGGTGTTTTACCTCTGTTAATTACATTGAATAAATCATTCAAATACTTCTTTAACTTGCAAATGTTTTACTATTTGTTGTGACGGTACACTGTAATCTATTCCTTAAGTCCGAACCACCCTCTTTTAGGCAAGTAGTGACCTCTAGATTTTAGGCGTAAGGTGAGATCAGTACAATACAGTATTTAAAATATATGTCTTTATTTTTATTAAAAAATTGAACGCTTATTAACTTGAATCAGTGTTCAAAGGGATAATTTTTCAGCTATTCCTGTTGCGCTGAAAAGGAACTTAAGTTGAGGTCTGTATTTTTGCAAATTTTACAGCAAATAAAAAGGCCTTTTTGGCCTGAATATATAAAATGTTGTTTCAGTAGATGCGTTTATTTTAATTTTCTACAAATATTGATCTAAACATTTATTGAATATCTGTATTGAGCATAACTGTATAAGAACATAAACTTTTAAGATGAAGAGAAAAAAATCATGCTAAACCTTTTAGATAACCATAGGGAAAAAGCAATATTTTATTTATGTTAACCGAATAGTTTCGTAAAAACTACTAATATAGGGTTCTTTAGGTAGCCATCTCGGTAGGCAAGAAATTACCGCCCACGCGTTCAGCTCAAACCCAAATTAAAATAGAAAGATTCCAACAGGGCTCCTTTTCTTGCCTACCTTATAATTTGAGTTTTAGTAATAGAAAAAAATTTGAAAAAATGTAACATTAACTTATTTTAAGCGACATTTTAATCATATTTGTGGAGTTATGAGGCCAGGCTTTATTAAAAAGGGCTCTAGATTTAGCCTTCCTATAAGAATTGCAGTAATTTTTTTTAGGCTAACAGAAATGTTTTAATTATTTGAGAACTAGCAGCGAGCTTTCCTCTTTACCTTGAGATAAAATTTTGTAGTTTTTCCTTCTCTTTCTTATTGACATTACAAAGGGTGGTTGTAGGCTAAGGGATAAAGAGAGTATAAGCTTGGAAATATTAGTGAAAAAGACACATACCATTATATTTTATGCCATGTGGTTCGATAGTTATCTATACTTTATCCCTGACCTAGATGGAAGCCTTAACTCGCGTTCCTTCCCTCACCCCCTCTACTCACCTTAGCAGTCTTTGTCTAAAGTGATTACTCCTGTATAAAAATATTCCTAACATTTGACAAAGATTTCTGCTTTTTTTTTAATCGCTTGGGTCTCTTTCCGGATTTTATTCTCGTATCGAAGTTTCAATTTTTAATTCAAAAAATATTATATCTATATTAGACTAACACCAAAACTAACAACTATAATATCTTGGCTATTTAATAAACCATTATATGCGCATTCGTACCATTGTTATTGTTCTATTGGTAGCTTAAAGCCTCCCCTCACCCCATGAGTCAAAGGTAACTGCATTATCTAATAGCTTGTGATCTTAATTGATCACTCATATGTAGCTGACAATTTCCGCACGACCATCACAGACTCTGCCTTAAAATATGAATGAAGAATGAACTTGAGCACGGGTCGATCCCTGGATAGCACAATGGTAATATCACTAAGCAGATTTTTAATTTTAAATAATATGATATTTATATGAATCTATAACAGTACTTGGAAACTATAATAGCTTGGGCATTTAATACATCCTCTTACCCATAGCTTACATTCCCGTGCCTCTAAACATAAGGCCTTCCTTCATCGATTAACGTTATTTAATGACCTAAACATTTTAACCACTTACAAACAAGAGTTACTTTAGTGATGCTCTGTGTGAGAAACTAAGATGATTATAACAATTTATTCATTAAATATATTATATTTTAGAGGTATCCAAAAACATATTATATTTTATAGGTATCCAAAAATATATATTTTATAGGTATCCAAAAATATATCAAATTTGGTGAAAGAATTGGGCTAGGAAGTTATCTCAAAACATTATTTTTACTTCGAATGTATATTATAGAGTAAAAATATGCTATAAAATGTGTCAACTCCTCTGAAAACTTGTTTGTCAATCTAGATTTAATATCCTTGTCCAAACAAGATAATGTTATGGCAATCTCTGTATGGAAGCCCGAACAGAGAGTCTCAGCAGTAGTTTATATTCTGAGTTTAACATCTCGGGCACATGCTGCAATGTTGTCACAGCCCATATAGAATGGGTTATACTGCTTCTTGCTTCTAATAACAAATAACGTGATATTGCGACCCCTCGGTAGTCTTATTTTTAACTGGATGTATAGTCGGTTCAGTAAATGTTGACACTTATCATATATGCAAATACAATAAAAAATAACTCCGTGGCTTAATTCTACGATCGAACTATACTTACCAAGTGGCCAGCACCATTAGCGATTATAGTGCCAACATTTATGAATAGAGGGTATCATTTTGTCAGCACAATAAACCTTTCTGCCATTAATCTTAGTTTTCTAGACTGGAAATATTTATTCAAGTACCTCCTCATTTGGCTTCACGAGGATGAGTTTGTCAGAGATACATTTTGGGAGAGCAATTTTCTCAAATTGTACTATCGAACGCTAATATATTAAAGCGTTGTGTCTTTTAGGGGGATGAAGAAACAGAACTAGTCCAATAAACAGTGTGTTGCCTAGCGAGACTCTTTTCTTTACTTTTACATGCTTCACGCCATACAAAGCTGTTGGATAGATTGCCTATCCTATTCATCTCATGGCGACCACGTTATTAAAGAAGTTTATGAAATGCATAGCTTTTTTTATAACCCTTATAAATTGTTTAATGCAATACGTGTAGCACATATGCTACAAATATTGCCTTCTGCTCTATCTCACGGCGTTAACGTGGGCCTGTCTTTGACCTATTAGAACTGTGCAAAGTGAAATTGCATTAGCCCAACATAAAATAATGTTAACTTACAAGACAGACTAAGAACGACATTACATTGGATGATATACTCGAACCCTTAAAAACCTCTAATCCTTAAGGTTATTCAATATTTAAGGAGTCTAGAAAATATAAGATTCAAGACTCAAATATTTATATTTTTAATGTTTTAAATTGTAATTTATTTTATAGCTTTAATACACCTTGTTGGTGGTTCAAACTCATTATACAACGAGATCCCAGACCATTAATTTAACACTTAATTGATGGGAAGCAACAAAACCAAAGAATATTGAGAAAACAACTACTTGCGGATGTGTTCTTTTGATGTTTTTTTTAAACCATATTAGATATCATAATCCTGACACCCTTTACCACGTGATCACTGAGATATATATCTACCAAACCAATCAATTCAAATATGGCTGAAACTTTGCATAGTTTAGTAAAATTTAAAGTGTACAATTTAGGGTATTTGTTTTAGCATTTACATTGTATTGGGCGACCGAAGACATTAATCACGTGATCATCAATTTGTGTTGTCAATGAGGTATCATCAAATGACTGCTCACTGTCAGTACCTGATGTTTATAATAATAGCGATTCGTTTTGTGTCAAAATTTATCACCAAAGAAAAATCTCACATTCAAATACAAAGCTATTAACTAGGCTGCTAACTTAAGCTTCTCAACACCGGGCATTTGTATATAGTTTACAATATAATCGAAGAATTTGGTTTAGTTGCACAAAATAAGTCTCAAGACTTGATAAACAAACAAATTTTGACATCCATATATGTGTAGTTTTAAATGTTTACCCATGATCACATCATCAAAAAGTGACGTTTTATTCAAAATACATCATTTTTATTTATTTTTAATAAGAGTAAAAGTACAACATTAGTTAAATGTAGGCCATAATTTATCGATGGAAAAATTATGATTATAATTTTTCTTTGAAAATTATTGAATAATATTATTTTCAGGTGTGTATAGGAAATATTTTTAAGTGTTTAGTTTTGTGTAAACTTATAATCCAGACACGTAAGTTAATGTTGTATTTAATTTCATTTGAGGTTTTCTTATATTCTGAACCCACTTATATTATCAGCCTATTACTTACAAACTATTTTAGTTCTACATCCCTTTCCCTGGTCGTCAGTCCATCACTGTGAAAAAAGGAAGCATCAATTTTACCAAGATTACATTTTTTTATTGATGCGAATTGAATTCACTATCCTGAAAATGGTAGGTAGACGTGCTCCCGACTGATATAAAGTGTCGAGCCAATATTAATATATGTAAAAAATTTAGAAACATAGGAGTTAGCTACTTCAATGGCTGGTAAAATATATATGTATTTATTAAATATATGTATATGTTTTAGTTCATGTTAGTTTAGTGAAATTATTACCTACTAAATTGTATATATGTCAATAATTATAAGAAGTTACTTTTAGAAAAAACAAACACATATCTTCCGACCAAAATTTATAATACCCTTCGATATTGTTTAGTGTTATTTTATGGATTTTGGAATCATCAATTGAAAATCACAAATGTATATAGCAAAACCTCTGACCTGCTTCATAAATCTACAAGTCTAAAATTTACAGGAGAGTTCACTTTTTAATTGTATGATATGAGAAAATTATGCTTAGTAAAGTTACAAGTAAACAGTCTTGTACTTACAAGTAAAATGTTACCGTTTATACCTTTTTTTTACAAATAGGTTTGTAATTTGGTTTCATAAATATACTTCTAGCTTACAAGTACTTGTAAATCAAGGAGTATTTACTAAAGGTATCATCAAGTGGGTAAAACACTTTTAAAACTCAATTGTAATGGGTTATTACTTATTTTACATAATTAGTTCAGTAGACCACTTTAATGAATAAATCACATTTGTAAACATTTTAAGTAATGAGTATTATGTTTATGAATCTATGATAAGGTGATTAATGAGGTTATAAAAGGTATCGGTATGAACGGTCTCGAATGAGTTTAATTGAAACTCACAAACCTTTTCATACATAGCTCATTATTGTTGCACAAATCAAATCAGCAACAGCATTAGTTCAGGAAAACTAAATAACGCCGTGTTTTACAATAGTGTTGAACCTCAAAACAAATAAAATAACAAATAATGTAATTACCTATCTCATTATAACAATGGAGATTAAATTGGACGTACGATTATTAATATTTTACTTGTAAATAAAGCAACTAAACTGTAAATATGTTCTATAATTGCACTAGAATTTACGAGTCAAACTATTATATAGTTGTAAATTGTACTGTACATTGTAGACTTGTTGTTTTATTAAACGACCCCCTTGAATATTAAAACATTAACGCAGCTTCAGTAATTCTTTTAACTGTTAGATAATGTTCTTCTATAAAAATTTGTCCGTACACGCTTGAATCACGGACTAAAGTTACTAATTACTAAATCCCCGAGATCCTGAGGCCGTTCCTTTTCTTCCAGAATGTAATGTGAAAATTTGTAAAGCTAAATATACCTTTACGCCGTCTAGTCCTATTAAAAGTCACGTATCACATCATGAAGTCCACGCCGTACACGACTTTGTTCTTAGTTGGGAGGCGGGGACTCGCTCGTTAACCTGGGACCTTCAAAGGTTAGCGCGTGGTCCCTAGAGCACCTTGCGATGGATGAGAATATAAGCTAGAACCGTGTTTACACCTACCAGAGCACTGTGAAGAAGAAAAGTGAAGAAGAAAAAGTTTTGTTATTAAATAAGTAAAAAAAATCTGCTTCAGTGGCTGCATGGTCAAAGACGTCCCTCTTGCAATAGAATGGACCACTGATGGTAGGAATATTGGGGTTAGAATACCGGTTGGGTGTACTGAGGGTGGGCTTACAAAATGGTTTTCCACTCTCCATACAAGCAGATGCGGGTAAACTTATTCTAAAATAAACCTTTAGCATCACTACAAATAATAATTAGTACAAATACGAATAGCCCGGATGTGTAGTAAAACGCTACGCTAAAAAAGCAGGATATATATTAGCAAATTTACCTATAGATATTTCTCTATGCGTTATTTATTATGTAATTGTACATTTACATTAATTTGTTTATCAATATTTGCTGTATTTACTATTATTGGGGCATTTATACATTAATAGCCTATATTTACAGAACCATCGTTTAAGTTTAAATGACTAATAATACAATACGTTAGGCCAATATTCCTTGATTCAAAACTTTATTCGTGGACCTTAAACTGCGGCTGGACAGGATTTTACAGGGTGGATACTAATAGTTGCTAACTCCTTAAATATTGTGAAACCGGATCACCCGCTGAAGCTACTACACCTCCCCCCCCTCCCCCCACCGCTAAACCTTCACAACCCATTTATCCCATTAATATTCAAATGAGAACGGCACACCCTATATATTGTCGGCAGAGATGTCACCTGCCTCCAGCCTCCATTGAAATTCGCGGATGTGCCGTCATTTGTCAGTCACAGGATACAACCACTTGGCACAGGATGGATGACGACACCACTCGAGCTGAATCACACGTGGAGAATCTCGCTTGAGTACTAAATGATATTGAAGGATAGATATTTGATTAAGTAGGAATCAATATCTAATTTAAGTCAAGCAGTATCCTATTTTTAATTTCGAATGTAGAGAAAGTCTTGTATCCATGAACAATTTTGACCTAGAGATTATGATGGATTTGACGTGTTTTTTATTTCTGCCCCGAACTAAAAAAATGTAGGTTTTACAATTATATATCTCATTCAAATAACAAACATATAGAGGGCATTGTTAAAATCCCTTTATCGGTTTCAAGGAGACATGAAACATCAATATTAATCGAAATCTCGATTATTATTTTTTTTAGCGGGAAAGTACAAATATAATAAAATTGAAAGATAGTTATTTTAAAATGAAAAAAAAAAGTTTTCACTGATTCCAATCTCTTTGATGTGGAGTTAAAAAACACGCATTTTGTTAGCTTTTCTGGTTCAACCATAATCTTGTATCCATTAATTGGTAAGAATGTTACCTCCCAAAAAAAAAGTGTATAGATTTTTATTTTTCATGTCAAACATTCCCCAGATATACATTCTAAACAAAATCTTTATAATCATTTTGAAAATATTTCAAATCTAGGAAAATCACTCATCATTAAACTATTTTTTACCTAATGTTTACCCTAAAACCAAGTATACAGTGCAATTTTGGAGGTCAATTGCTCCCTATACATCCATTTTAAACAAAATCTTGGAACTATTTAAAAAAAAAATACCTTGTGGTAAATTTTTTTAATAAAATCCAAATATTTCAAGTGAAAAGTAAAGTCGAAAATCATGATCAGGAATGCTGAAATGGGTAATTAAACCCAACCAGGATCATTTCTGAGAAACCTCCACATTTTTGGGGGGGCTTCCCTTTACCCTTACCCCTCATCCATCTAACAAAACATATGTGGGGGCGAAACTTCGAAAGTGAACAAACAAACATCGCATAGCGCGTTTCTAATTATAATTCATGTTAATGACCACATTCAACACACTTGCGACAGTTTTGTTTCCGACCAGAAGTTGCGTCTCCCAACCGAAACATTCAACCACGGGTTCACCTCTTTCACCCCCTCATACGCCCTGATTTACCAGCAGGGTTGTCAACCCTTGGATCGTGGACAGCGGTGGGACCCAACAACCAAGGATGTATCCACAAATTAATATCAGAGTAGGACAAACCTCAGAAAAAGTAAGTGGTACGACACAATCGCACAAACTTTCTCATATGGTGTATTGTATCTTGAAAGAAAATAAACAAAAATATGTTTTGAGTAAACCACCATAGAGTAAGTTTTCCTCGTGAAACCAAACAGATAATTGTGTTAGTCACAAAAAATAAGATTTATATATAAAATTAAAACCATATTATTAAAATAATTTTAACAAATTTATAATTTTCTAAAATTATTTATTTGGAAACCACCCCAAAATTAATTTTAATTTTTTTAAATAAAAAATTATTCTGGTTCATCATGAAAAACTATTTCTAAATACCCTTTTTGAACTCAATCTTTAAAGCCATTTTTTTAAGTTGAATTTTCTATAAATTTATTTTTTACTTGAATAAATAAATTTATTAATTATCTTTTAACAAACTAATGATGTTTTAAACGGATTAGTTAACTTTGAAGGTAGGTATGCTATTTTTATTAAAAAAACTATTTTTTATTCATATCAGGCTGCAAAAATTCGACACATGTATTTTATGAAGGTGAAATTAACTTTTGTTACGATTGCAGCTATCACTGAGTAAACCCTTCAATTAAACTACATAGGGGTTGTAAGTGACACCTGGACACAGAAAAATAATCCCGCGTCCAGGTGACATTTTAGCTCAGTTTAAACGTTTACAAACCTCACATGTCACTTAGATCAAATGTGTTTGATGGATATTAAAATAGAGATAGCACATTAATACATTTATATTTGAGTGACAAATATATATATATATATCAAATTAACAGGTAGTAAATAGGCCTGTATTTGTATAAGGAACACTTTTGAAATATATATATGTTTCTAATTAGGTTAGCCTGAAGCAAAATAAAAGGTTGACATTACTAAATTATTTTAACGTAACTCTAATAAATACGCCACGTACACCCAGTTGAAAACAACTGTTATATCATAAATAAGTCTAATTTAAGCATCGAGGTCCATCCATTACTAATCATCTCTGTCCATGTCTTGAAATGAGAATAAAATAATAATTATTAAAGTTATTTGAGATAATATATTAAGATTGCGGGAGAGCTACGTAGCTTTGGTTATGTTCCTGTTCGTTTCGGCTACGTCACGGACTCAAGGTGAGCTAAAGTAGAGGAAAGAGGAGTTCTGAGAAGGGGCTAAAAGTACCAGCTTTGACTTCATAATGAAGCTCTCGAAAACTTCCCAATCAGTCAGAGGTTGAGGGTCTCTTCAGGCGGTCAACATGGCGGCTTCCTTCCTAGACCTCCGGAACCCCCTCCCTTCCACACCCCACCAACCTACCGCCCCCACCACCCTAACCTACCTTTAACCATCTCCTACCTCTTCATAAACCTACCATGATGGTGCCATGATTAAAATGAGCAACGAAGAGGTCTAGAATGTACCTTAATAACATTCAATGTTTAGTTGACTAAAAGCAAAGCAAGATCCAAAACTTGGGACTTGAGATTTCAATCGAAATGAAGACTATTCTCGATGAGTTTCAAACAGTAAGTGGTAAAATGTTGATTTTTCTGTTGGGTGAGCCTCCTCTAATAGTGGTCAAGGTTACTTGTTACATGTATGTTCAGATGCCAAAGGATGTATTATACAGTCGTCAATAAATACACTTTACATATGCAGAACACACAATTTGGTATATGAATAAATCTAAGTAGATCTAACAGCGTTTATATAAATGGTAGGACATAGTTGTACAAACTTTCTCATATTATTGCATATCAAATCTTGGAAGAGAATTTTCAACAATAGGTTTTCATAAACTACCCTAAAGTAAGTTTCCCTCATAAAACAAACACATGATCTTCTTAATCGCAATAAACACTCTTTATTAGAATTTTAAACCAAATTGTTCAAATATTTTGAACTAATCAAAAAATTTCAAAAACATGCTAGTTGCATTCTAATATTATTTTTTATTTGTAAAAATAATAACTTTTCCTTATTTATCATGAAATACTATTCTCAAATACTCATTTTGAGCTCAATGTTCAAGGCCGCTTTAAAAAAGTGTCAAATTATGTATAATTTGTTGTAAGTAAGCTACCCTTAGTTAATTTACTATAAAAAATATACATCATTATTGATCATGTAAGATAGTCCCTCGAAACCAGTTTTGGACAAAATCTTTAAGTATATTTTCAAAGAATTCTACTTTTACAAAAATCTATCATCAGTAAATAACTATAAAGTTAATTATTTAAAAAAAAGAAATTAATATAGTTATTAATATTGTAGAAAACTTAACAGATACGCGTTTTGAACCAAATCCTTAGAGCCATTTTTTTTAATATTCATTTTTTTAAACCAGTCTTCTCTAAACTAAGCTTGAACGAATATTCACCCAAAATAAGTATACATTTTTATTTAGCATGTCAACCCCTCCCAAGACACAGCTATGTTTAAAACCAAATCGTTTGAGCCATTTTAAAAATATTTTGAATTTTCGGAAATCACTTTTTTTACTTTCTCGCTATCTTACAGTTGGGAAAGTATTGTGATCGGCAAAATAATTGAACTTGAGATTTTGATGTATCTTAACGTCTCATGATCCCTCGAACGCTAAAAAGTGGTTTTTGTAATGCTGTCTCTTTGTCTGCCTAAACTATCTTACCAATTTGGTCTAAAACTTTGTATCTGGGGTTTTCATAGGGCTAACCCAAGGAATTTTTGGAATTGGATATACAACCCTAAAGTTAAGGATATTTTCCTTAAGAGCGGAAAGAGAAAAAATCGATTTTATCAAAAGTGCCTTTGACGATTTTGATTAAATTTTATTTCTAAGCGTTGATTAATATTACAAACCAAATGGCTACTCTCAACTTTTCGTCGAAATGAATTTAAGGGTTCCGGTCAAATACATAAATTCTAATTTTTAATTTTATCCCCGTAAGTCTCTGAGATATAAAATTACTTATCATCGCATACATGTAGATTTATTTATAATAAACATCTTTTACTTGAAATATATTTTTATAAAACCAATAGTTTTCAAGCTGTACGCGAATATATATATAAACTTTTCCAGCACTTTAAAGGTAAAGTATTACGATCATCAAAAAAAATCTAACACGAGATGTTGATGGATGTCGACGTTTCATGACCACTCAACCCCTAAATAGTGTTTTTTTTCAACACCGTCTGTGTGTCTTTTTAACCCTAAAATTAAGATCTGTTTAATAAAGGATGAAAAGAGAAAAATTCGATTTTCTCAAAATCGGATATAATGATTTTGATTAGTATTCATATCTAGGCGTTGATTAAGATCATAAACAAAATGACCTTTTTTTTTATTTTTCCATGAAAATGAATTTTAGGGTTCTTTACTAAAGCAAAGCTGTCTATATCTCCGCAACTATTTGAGATACTAAATAACTTATCATAGTAAAATTTTAGTACTATTAAAAATTAAAAATTGAAATTTATTATAAGAAAATAATAAGAATATCAACACATAGTGATTACTAAAAGGGAGATAAGTTGAAACATTATAACAATAATTAAATAAATAGTTTTTTAGGTATTCAATCAATCAGACAAAATAAATGGAATAATAATTCAGATTTCAAACAATCGAACTTTAACTCCGCTAGCTAGTTATTTCTCATTCTAAGTCGAAATTTTACTACTAAGCCATACTAACACGTTATGTGTGTGGTATTATTCAAAGATTTTGTTTAAAACACGTTATTTAAAAATAAATTATTTTAAAGATCTTTATTTATTATTAATCAATGAAATAATAATAGTAAAAAATGATAAAATAAATTTAAGCCTAAACGAGGTGTGTGCAACAAGGTGAGAAGTGCTAAACTTAAATTTGGGTGATTTCATTAATGATTATTTTCACCACTTTATTATTTAATGTGATTGTCTTAAGTATTTATAATAATTACCGTATAGTAATCAATTAATGATATTACCAGTAACCATTTAAAAAAGGAAATCTGGCTAGTGAGATAGTATTATCTGTCAATAAAACTAGTAGTAACGTTAACAATGATTTAATTGGTTTATTTCTTGAAGGGGGGCACGCGCTCCCCATTCCCCATCCTAGATGCACCCCTGGTACAGCAATGGTCTATCTTTCCCATTTTAGACTCAATAGTCAATAATTAACTATTTTATTGATCAAAATTTGTAAAAGAGAAATTTAGTAGCAATACTAAAACCATAAGACCCCCTAATAAAATTCCGATCATTTTAACCGGAATTAAACATTTTAATAAGAAGTGTTTATCCTTGGGGACTTAATGTCGATATTTTTTATTGGTCTAAATATAAAAATAAAGACGTTAATTTTTTTAAATAGAATTATAAAATTCAAAACCGTGAGTTAAAAAATGTTTTACGTACGTGTAGCGCAATTTGCTCTCGGGTTCACTAGTGTTTATTATATTTCGAATTTTGAGAAAATATCTCCATTTTTAAACTATAGAGCAAGGAAGTCCGTACCATTTATTTTATTCAAACTTAAACCAAATTTTCCCCCAAAACCAAATATACAGTATTATTTGGGAGGCCAAACCCTCCCTAAATATCCATTTTAAACAAAATCGTTAAAACCATTTTAGAAAAACTTGGAATTCAAAAATTCACTTATCAGTAAACTACCCTTAACTTTAAAATCAAGGTAAAATTTTAAAATTACTTTTGAGGTATTGCCATTTAAAATCTAGATATCAAGGCACCCCTCTCGCAATATACTGGACAGGTGGAAAGAAAATTGGAACTATAGTCATGGTTGAGTATACTGAGGGTGGTATTATTCCTATTCTTTCAAGCATATGTGGTTACATTACTTCAAAATTATACCATCCTCGTGTCTTCTTCTTATTCACTCCATGGATTAGGTTATCTGCTTGTTCCGTCTTCAAAAATTGTCCAGTCCTGTATCTACCAATGCATTTTGTCTAATTTCTACCCTTTAATTAAATTAAATACGGATAGCTCTAACGGGTAGTAAGACGCCGTGTACACACAAAAATATTAGTAATTTAAAAATAAATTCAAAATATAATATATTTAAACCCGAAAGTTTTTAAGCTACGTGCTACGATAATAGTTTGAGTCATAAGTATTGTGATATTTTTTTTCTGTGTTACTTAAAACCCATACGGGTTAAACACATAGGCCTATAATTTACATTAATTTTTTAAACATGAGGAAGGAACGATTTATAATAAATGTACCCACATTTTCGTAGAGGTTAAGTGGAAAACCATTTAGGCAAAAACATCTCAGTATACCTGTCTAGGCTTCCCCATTGCCTATAAACCTAATTAGACGAGATCTTCGCCTTGATCCACGTTACCACCAGTGGGAGTTATTGTTTTGTGAGTTGAATAGGCATTTGCTGATCTTATTTTAATTAGTAAGTATTTTATAAAAGACAAACAGTGAAATCAAACAAGAGTGAGTACTTGAGAATAAAACCTTTTCTCTCCCTTTAGGCAGGACTTGACCAAGTTTCTGTGAATAAAAGCTTATTAACAAGGGGAGTTTTAAGTTGATCTATTACCTCGCAGCTTGCAAGGTTTTGTCACCCTGATGGCAATTTCACGCCACGGTGAAAATGAAAATTTAACTGCTCCAAAAGTTTCTTCTCCAATGAATACTATAATAAGAAGTAATGTTAGAGAGGAGGAGAGGGGGCGTGGAGCTAGAGAGGGCGGGTTAAAAAAAAGACAGTATTCACTATTTCTTTAGAAAGCAGCTCGCATTAAAGTAAGGGGTCTGTTGGAAATTACAGGGTGGAGAAATCGACTTAAACTTGAGCTGATCGAGTTTTTTTTTCCCCCCGCCTTTCTTTATTCGGGTATTAACTTTCAACAAACACTCCCTGATTTTTGCAAGGCGCCATCCACTGGCTTTTAACTGGAAAATACCTTCAAGGATTGTAATCGAAAGATAAGATAGAAAATATTCTACAAGAATACTTAAAACCTTCAAATAAACTTTACTCAAAATGTTCATGTCCAACAAAGGAATAATTACCTAAAATAGTAAGAGTTCCTCACTGTCTTAACATTATTATTATTGCTACTTAATAAATAAAACTAGGGATTTGCCAATTGATAAAAGCTAAAGGTATGTTTTAATGTTTTATTTAGTATTGTTTTTTTATCACCCTAATTAATTTTTGCAGTGATGGCTGCATACTATCCAGCTAAAAGTTTTTTTCAAAACTTATTATTAGGAAAGGTTCTATAGATTGAGGCCTCACTTGATTTTCTAGTTAAAGGTTTCCGCTTCAAAGGCTATTGATTAACTTTCTATATATTTTGAGATTTCTGTGCTTAGTTTCAAACAAAACCTGTATTTCCCCTCTTCAAACCACGATGATAACTTTAAAAAATAAATGGTACGGAACTCCACACGGACTTTCTCGCTCTATTGTTTAAAAATGTAGATATTTACTCAAAACTCGTAATATATGCGAAACTAAAAAATATACACTAGCAAAACCAAGCATAAATTGCACTATACTTAAGTAAAACATTCCTTAATCTTTTAGCTTATCTTAAATTAATTAAGTGGTGTTGATGTCGAACATAACAGTAGAAAAAACTCAATGCTAGGCTCATAGGAGAATAAAACAACAAATTCTTACATAAACAAAACCAGCAAAGTGTTAATTATTCACATTTAATTTTGAAATAAGAAAAAATTAACATAATTTTTTTACAGGAGTTGGACCATGAAAGGAGTATCAAGACAACATTTCCCTGATTTAAAGGAGCAGAAATTGTCATTTTTATATAAAATGATTAAGGGTATTATGTTTGTATTATAGTTTCAATTAATAGTGTATAAATGAAAATAGCTGTGATTGGCTTATAATAAACTACATTTTATTTTATAGTTATTCACTCAGAACCTTGCTAATTAACAGCAGGTTTTATTCTGAATATGAAGCTTGGATGGCTCTTATATTAATTCATTTAGAAGATTATTGAAGTTTAGAATGTATTGGAGCAATAAATTAAAGTATATGTCCCGCTACATCACATAACAACATTTAATTAAAGTGTATTATGAATTAACAGTCTGCTGTTATGTAGCGGGCGCCGCACACTTGGCCCGCTCCGCACCTCCTGGTGGGAGCAGTGCTAACATTTGGGCTCGGTGTAAGCGCTGTTTTAAACATACAGACAGTTAACATATATTCTATTCACGGTAGGAGTTACTCTCTGAAAGGTCTTTTTTCCTACCAATATCCTACTATATAGTAGATTTATGGTAGGGAAAAAGGCCTTTCAAAAGTAAATTCCTACGGTGAATGGAATTTACATTATTTCGATACGGCATCGTACGCTCTACAACTTTTATTCGAGGTAAAACTTTCGTGAGAGCACAAATAATGCCGAAAAAATAAAAATTGTAAGATATTAGCTATAACCCGTTTCTTTTTTACTATACATACTATTATTTAGGCTACTCATAGATCTAAATCACCATAGTATTTATTTATATTATAGAGGAATTCAAAAGGAATACGTTGACATAAACTAGGCCTCTATATGACTAGCTGGTCTCAAGATATTCAATTTTAAGTGAAAGCTTAAAATTGCGGGGGGTTTCCAAGATGGCCGATTTTCCTGGAATGGGAAGACTTGGGAATTTCCCGAGAATGTAGATGGACATATACCGAATACGTTCCAATAGGTTTCATTTTGTTTTTAATTTTGTTCGTGTAAACTTTAAAAGTCCTGGTCTATAAGAGGTTAAAGTAAAAATAACAAATTTCTGAGAAACTCAGTTATATTTAATGACTCTATGGCATTACAGAATTATTGCGTTAAGACTTAAGTAGTATATCTTTACAACTAAAGCTCACAAAACTGTATTAATATATTTGCCAATCTCTCAGAAAATGTTGGTTTTATAAAAATATACTTCAAATAAAAGTTTTTTTAATTTTTAATGGTACTTCAATTTTGCGATGATAAGTTATTTAGTATCTAAAATAGTTGCGGAGATACGGAAATTTCCGCTTCTATAAGATACCCTAATATTCATTTTCATAAGAAAATAGAAATAGCCATTTTACTTATAAATTTAATCAACGTCTAGATACGAATTTTAATCATAATCGATAGAGCCAATTTTGAGAAAATCGATTTATCTATAACCAAAGATAAATAAATATACAAATCAGGTTTTCCATAGTGATGTAAACAAAGAATGATTGTAAACTGCTGTGCACACCATAAAATCGAGTTGGGTTTCGTTGGCAGTAACTAGTTTCGCCAACATCCTGGACGCTTAAGCTTTGTAATGTCTGTTCACTTGTAAAAATATATTGCGTCGCTTTCTCGTAAGTTCAATTGCCAGTAATAGGCTTGTAAAATCATATACATATTGAAAATGTTAGATTTATGGAAGGTGATTGGGGTGATCACCCGAGAGGCCCCACAGCTCCCGTAAGAAAGAAAACATAAACTCTTTATCACTATTTTCGCTGCAAAGAAAGCAAGGAAAGTTTGTATATAAAGAGCGTTTTATGAAGTCTTTATATAGCNTATAGGCAGATACAACCAAGATCCTGTCCAAACACCAAATAAGCAGTGTTCAGTCGGTCCCATGCGCTGATACCCCAGACAATTGAGCCACGAGATAGCCTAGTGTAGAGGTAAGAGCACGGTTTGTAAATAGGGGCTGCCCCCCCCCCCCCCCCCCCCCGAGGACCCCACATACTTAAATCCGGTACTGCATATAGATATCAAATAACTTTAAAAAGTATTGGAATAATTTTGGACCTCAATACATTTTGAAGAGTGGGAAAAATGAAGGATATCGTTCCATGACCATTTTAAGGTTGCCATCTGTTACAATTCTGTGAAACCCAGTTTATCTGGACTTGTTTATACATTCAATCATTGAGAGCGCTATAATCGTGATCTGCTTTATTCATATAAGAAATAAAATCTATAATGGTTTCCCTTAAAAATTATAATACATTTCATACCACGGATAGCACCTACCTTAGATAAAAGTAGATACTACAGTTCAAACCAGACGTCACAAGGTGATGTGGTCTTTTAAAGTCTAATTTAAAGAAATGGTGATATTGAAAATGTTTTAACATATTTAAAAATGGTTTTTCAAACTGAAAATACTGTTTAACTGATCTCAATTTTACTTTTGTCAGGGTAAGAATGCAGAAAACCGCACGTGGGTAAGTTTTCTGGTTTGGGTGTAATCTTGTAACTACTATCTCAGTTCATCTGCCAGGGTGGGGCTTCTTTAAAGTGTGATTTCTAAAAAATCACATATACATATACAACATATACTGTTCTTAAATAATGATTGTGAACAGTATTGTGTCCGAAGCAAGTATTAATTTAAATATAGTATTGTTAATAGCAGATTACATGAATACGGGTACCAGATTAGTCTACAACACTTAAAAAGTAAAAACAATATTTGTATCGTCTGAAACATAATAATAATATTACATTAATTAATTAATTATCAATCCTCGTAAACAAGTTGATCTTTGTCACATTTTAAAAGGGTGTCTGCCTAATAAGAAGTTAGTCACCCATTATGAAACGTTGAAGCATAAATAATGAGTTTCTGGCTTATATTCTAACACAATGATTCCACACGCGACTTGCTTTGATAATTTGTACTGAATCTCCACCCTTACCTCCCCCCACTATCCACGCTCACTCCGTCCCCCCCTCCCAACCATTCCATCCTCGTACTGTGAGACTAAATCAGATTATTTTCGTCTTAGTTATGAGTGGGTCCTGCTAATTAGTACGTGGTCCAGCGAGGAAGCTGCAAGGATTAGTCGCCTCTAAGCTCCCTCAAGCCACCTTCCCTCTCCTCTGTATCACCCCCAGCACCCCTTTTCTACCATTTCTCTCATCTCGCAGAGTCGTAACACCGCGAGCCAAGAGTGAGAGAGTCTCCGTAACGGATTAACGAGAACAGGATGACGTCTCTTACCAAACTATATAGATTGTTGGGAGCCAAAGGATTGTGGAAATTGAAGGAATAAGTGATAGTAAATTAATTTTTAGTCCTATTCATACACCTAATCAAGAATTAGATGAACTCGATATAAAAGTTCCTATTATAAGGGTAGTTAAAAAGTTAATTTGCATTAGAAAAAGGAATATTGTTTAATTCCATAAATGGAGTATGAACCTATTAACTCAAATTTAGCTTATTTTTCTATATTTTAGTATATGAAGCAATTGAATTTTTGATATTCTATGAGATAGTTTAATTCTCTTAAATATAATGAAGGTAAATTAAATGTACTTAATTCATGCTATCAAAATAACCCTTTAATCAGGCACTTCATTTAAAATAAATGTCTTTATTTTTAATTTATCTAATCATTTATATTTAAAAATCTGTTTATAACTTACCGGTAATGAATTAAATAGGTTCTAACAAGTTGGCCAACAACGGAGAGTACAGAAACGAATAATTTCAGCTAGGGTTTGTTGGAAGTGATCGGACTGTGGCCTAACCCATCATAACATCGTTAAACTGAGACAATGGCTTCTATTCTGTGAACATGTAGATTTCAAATGGGGAGGTACGTCTAGTTCATGACCTGGAGCTAGGTCCGTGAAGTTAAAATCATCCATAGTGTCAAAAATTATGAGACGCATGGCAGTATTTAGTGCTGAATTTGTGCCGTAAGTATATCCTTGTCTCATAATTTGTGCCGCTATAGTTTTTTTGTGAAAACATCAAAAAAAATTGAGTGATGCTAACTTTACGTACTAGTTATGGGAGTGAGATATTCTTGTGGTGAAAATTCAGCACTAAGTATTGAAATAGGTCTCATAATTTGTTTCATCATGGGGTCCTGCTTCTACGTTAAGTCGTCTGGTAGACAAAAAGGACTTCTTGTGGGTTCTTCTTAAGAAAGTTATATCACAGCCCAGTTGTATCTGAGACTTCATCGAAAGATGTAGCTTAAAATAAAACTTCTCCACGATCTAGGAATATTTTAAGAATTGAGTGTATTATTCAAAGCCAGATATCATATAAAAACTGTTGGTTTTGTGAATTATATATATATATTATGTAATTAAATTAGTTTTCTAGGGAATAATAATTTGAGCATTTTATTAACTATTTAAAAATGTTCTTTCTTTAACATTTTCAAATATTTTAATTTTTTTTAATAATTGTGAATTTAATCAGATCACAAAATTTCAATTGTGTGAAAATAAATATTTTCTCAACTAGTTGTACTATAATTAAGCTTACTACAACTTGTATATCATTGTATTTACTATTTATTCACATGTTCATTCGTCGACTTGTTATTACATATTCAATATTGTAATAATATTATTAAAGTAAATATTTTTTTTTAATTATGAATTAATTGGCTGCTTGTTGTGGAAAAATACTTTACAAAACAACAAGCTAGACATTCATAAAACCACAATTTCTTATGTATTAAAATATATTTCAATACTAAAGTAAAATATGTTTTTAAAACATATAATTATTAAATTATTTTCAAAATAAATATATTTTTAAATGTGACTTTCCCTTTGAAACTATTCGAAATTTGAAATGTTTCCCTAGGCCTACATCCTCCTATGTGTATAAGCTTTCACTTTAAAAATTACAAAAATCTGTTGGTAACAACTCCAGGAATCATTGTCTAAAGGAATCACTTCTCGTTTTAAATATATATATTAGAGATGGGATTTTCAAATACTTGATTCCTTGAATCCCGTGAAGCCTATCGTATTATATATCCTATATATTATGCAATATATACATATATAGGGGGATAGAGAGAGAGAGGAGAGAGAATAATTTGTAATTCATTGATGTGTTGCTGGAACGAGTGAGTCTATAAAATTATGACCACTTAATACATAAACCTGTTCTATTGATTTCCTTCATTTTGCAAGCCCTTGACATGAACACATTACACCTGACGCTAAGAGGCGTCACTTCCTATCTCAGTTGTTCCGTGACTTTTCCCGTCTTGATTACATGAGAGGGATTCCCCCCATTATCACGCTCCTCTGCCTACACTGTTACGCCCTGGACCCAACCCTTATCCTGTTTGGAGCGGTAATTGAAAACTGTGATTGATTCAACCTAAGGGTTAGTAGAGAGAAAAATGCCAAGTTGTTTCCGAAACTTTTTAAAAGGTCGACCACACTAAAAAATATCCAATAAAAGTATCCTTTTTATTTTTGGCAGTGTTTTTGGGTGTGTCCTGGTAATTACAGACGGGTTTTCACTTCTTGTCTCGGTAGCGGTTTTTTTTATGTGCACTGTGACTTGTCTAACTTTTGTTTCAAGGCATTTTAACAAAAGAGTGACCCGCCTTGGTGGCGTAGTTAGCTAACGCGCAAGTTCCGTGTTGAGCTAGACGGGGAGATCAAGGTTTGAATCTCCCTCGGGTGAACTGAGGATGGTTTTTCCTAAATGGTTTTCCATGATTCCTCAACGCAAATGCGGGTTCACTTCCTCTATATTTAACCTTCCCAATTCCTAACACATTTTAGTAATTAGTACTTGAGCGTGTAACCCGAACGGGTAGTAAGACTCAGTGCTAAGTAAGTGAATTTAGTGTTAATTGAAATATTTGATTGAACATTTTTTAAACTCATAAGGGTGACCTGGCGGTCTAGGGGTAAGGTGTCAAACTTCTGTGCTGGCGGCCGGGGTTCAATCCTTGGTCGGGCAAAGATTTATCTGATTACCAAACCCTTCCTCCACCTCTGACAAGACATCTTGTGAATATGGGGAATGCCAGGCCTCCACCGTGGTTCGGATTCCACGTTAAACTGTAGGTTCTTCATTTCATCTCACAATCACCCTACCA
>CABFOW010002726.1:31318-61674 GCA_902141385.1 Timema californicum | reverse complement strand
ATCCGAACCACGGTGGAGGCCTGGCATTCCCCACA
This sequence comes from Timema californicum, assembly GCA_902141385.1. Classification (NCBI taxonomy): domain Eukaryota; kingdom Metazoa; phylum Arthropoda; class Insecta; order Phasmatodea; family Timematidae; genus Timema; species Timema californicum. The sequence continues at coordinate 61,639 of CABFOW010002726.1, read as the reverse complement.
TTCACAAGATGTCTTGTCAGAGGTGAAGGAAGGGTTTGGTAATCAGATAAATCTGTGCCGGGACCGAGGATTGAACCCCGGACCACAGCACAGAAGTCTGACACCTTACCCCTTACCACCTTACCCAACGCCTCAACGTTGCCAAATTTGTATATTTTTTAGTATGGGAGGACGGAGGGAAAATATAATTACATAGCTCTTTTCCATATGCTTCTCTAACTCTTAAATACTGAAGAGGAGGGACATAATGAAAACTTTTCCCTTTAAGTTATAAAATAAAAAATATTTCTACCAAATTAATAACACAAATAATATGATATTGGAATTAAGTATAAGTAATATATAAAAAAATCCCTTATCCTTTTAGGCCTATATTTTGTTCTTAAGTTGGATTTTCAATTTTATGTATGAAACAATTAAATTTGAGAAGGTCATTGGCGGATGGGGAGCGTGTGCCCCTTGTAACTCACATTAACTAAGCCAATAATAACCATGGAGTTCTCTCACAGATAATATTTAAAGTAGTATTAGAGCACATGAATAAAATAAAAATCTCTACAAAGCCCCCAAATGTGTCCCACCAAAAAACCGCGTGTGACGTTGTTTAGTCGTTGACCACTCGCTCAACTCTAGATAGTGAAGTATATACTCCAAAGCGTAGAAGCGGGGGAAACAACAAATTAACAAACAAAACTTGGTGCCCATTAATTGCGACACGATGAATCACGTCCCGGGCCCACTCGAACCTAACACATGCGGCTGTACAGGCGCTAACGACTGCTTCATAGTTCAACCCCCACTCCCAACGCTTTGCCCCCTCCAACACACTAGACAGCTTGCGTTCTCTCCACTTGAGGTCACCAATTAACGTGGAAATTAGTGATTGAATTATTAACACTTTATTAAAATAACGAAACATTTTTTTTTTAAATAAATGGAACGATTCAATAGTACTTTTTTTTCCTCATTATAGTATGAGTATACATAAGTTACAAAAAGATTTTTCTAAAAGATGCTTATTATTAATTAATGAACTACCCCTAAAGGAAATGTTAGACAAAATTAAGCATACATTGTTATCTATTGTATAAAACGAAACCCGTACTCCAAACCAAATCGTCAAAGTATTTTTTGAAGAATTTCGATTTTAAAATAACAATGGTCTTTATTTTAAAGCTAGAATTAAATTCACAATTGAAACTCAAAGTATGATGATATAACATATAAATATAAAATTTGAACGAAATCCATCAAAAACTGTTTCCACTGTAGCCCCTAGCGTGAAGAGAGGAAAGGGGGAAAAATAATGTCTTACTATCCGTCCAAGCTATACGCCTATTTAATCATTATGACAATGAGTTTGAGATGAGTAAGGTTTAATTTTGAGGAAGTATACCCTCATTTTCGTGGTGGGAGATTGGGAACAGTTTAGGGAAAACCATCCTAAGTACACCCAACCGGGATTCAAACCAGGATTTCCCCGTGATCGACAGGCTAGTCTAGTGCAAGAGTGAAGTCTTACTGTTGATTCACACGCTCGCCGAAAATATATAGCAGAACCGAGTATCCGCTCTGCCTAGTAAACGCAGCAGTTCATGCACTCGCGGAAAGTTGAGAATATCTGTTTACCCATGATGCATTGAGATGACGATTTAAAATCAGCTGATTTCCTCCATTTTTGTTTGTGTTGATAACCTGTAAAACTGATTATGGAAAGAAAAAGGAAAATAGCACTGCTTGCAGCTTTATGCAATGAAGAAGAACAATGTGTGAACACTAGATATTCACTAGTCTTTCTTTCAATCTTTCTTTTAATCCATCGGTTTTTAGAGTCGACATTGTTTACTTTCCGTAACAGATGGCGCGTGGTTGAATGTTGGCGCATGCGCTGATTGGTTCTTCCACGCCGATTTTCAAGGAGAAGCGCGGCCAAAGCTGAAATTATTTCTACAAATGCAGAACTTTGTACGCAGATCGCGCTGATTTCTTGTGATTGGCTTAAGCGGTCATCACGTGACGCATTTCGGCTCTGCGCTTGTTCTTCGGCGAACGTGTGAATCCACACTTAGACTATGTGGCCACCAAAGCGGGTAAGTTGATAATTGCCTAAGACGTCACTCTCGTCATAAATTGGACTGCCAGTGACGGGTAGATTGGGGCTCAAATTCAGGCAGGTTGTGCTGAGAGTGTGTGTGTTTTTTCCTAAATAGTTTTTTCATTCTTTCTTTACGAAAATACAGGAACATTTATTTTTAAATTCACCTTCCTAATCTTTAACAAAAAATTACCGTATTTAGTGCGTGTGCGTATAGCCTGAGTGGTGAAAAAAATATATATAACTGCGCAACAGTACATAGAAAGAATTACAAGATAATAGCCAATAGATTTAGTTCATTTTCCTAAATAATATTAAAATTGTTTATTGCCAGCGATATTTGGAACAATAATTATAAAATTCTAAAATAATTTGAGTCACAACGACACAGATGCCAAACGTCAGGGCTGTGCTAAGGGGAGGCGGGGTAGCGGGTGGGGGTGATATCCAACCGCCTCACAATCAAAAGTAGTGGTTTTTAATTACTTCTCAGCGTGGGCAGCAGGTTTTTTTCATTGACCGGGCCAGAGGGTGTGAAATCTTAATTTGAAAAATGTACACAATGTACTCAAAATGAAAGCTAAGTACCTCATAATATTATGAACGCTATTTCTATTTTAGGATTTATAAAATATAAATTATAAAACAAACTTTAATTTAGTTATCAAGAAACTAATGAGAAAAATGAGGGTGACTTCCATCTACAATTTGTTTAAAATCTGGAGTATAAGATGTAGTTGCTAATATGCTCGTTTTCAACATGAACCTCTGTTAATTTATTCCTGTAACAATTTTTTATGTTTTTCATGTCAGAGAAGTTTGATTCCCATTTGTAGGTAGACCAAGACATAGTTAAAACTAGAATGGCAAGTTTCTTAAAATTTGGATGGCTAGTCATATATATTTTTTGTTTAATTATTTACCGCGTGCCAGACTGGCATCCTTCGTGGACCGCATCTGGCCCACGGGCTGCCTATTGAGAACCACTGCTCTACAGTATGACGGCTACTATATTTTTGTATTCCTCCTAGATAAGCAGCTAATATTTTATTGGAGTATTGTAGAAATGATAGCACTCACGGTCTTGATTACATTTATTTATTATTACTATTATTATTATTATTATTATTATTATTAGCACCGCGTCTTACTACCCGTTCGGGTTATACGCACTTACGCTAATGTGTAATGGTAGGGTGATTGTGAGATTAAATGAAGGACCTACAGTTTAACGTGGAATCCGAACCACGGTGGAGACCTGGCATTCCTCACATTCACAAGATGTCTTGTCAGAGGTGAATGAAGGGTTTGGTAATCAGATAAATCTTTGCCGGGACCGAGGATTGAGCCCCGGACGCCATCATAGAAGTCTGACACCCCTAGACCACCAGGTAACCTACATTTATTTAAATATTTGAATTACTTTAAGAGAACTATAATATTCGGAAGAAAAAAAAATCCCTTCTTCTGTTGGAAGATTTCTTCAAATGCCACTGCAGGTACGGTCCCGTTTTCATATTAAGAGCCTTATTTGACAATTAGAAAAGTTTCTAGAGCCATTTAACGTATTCATGCGTCAAGTCATGTGATCTACTACTGTCACTTTTGATAGATAGTTTCTATACCTAGAAAATAGTAAAATATTATCAATTTTGGACACAAAAATAGGTTTGTACTTTCTAAAAGTTCCTTACTATTAAAAATCGGAATGTAAAACCTCCTATCCTCCATAAAAAAACCTTAGTATGACTTTATCAAATCTGACATAATTTGGGTTTGCACTTACTTAATTTTAAATGAATTTGTTGGGAAAAATAAAACTTGATAATACGAGCATATTCATCGTGGTTTATATTCTTAGTGAAATCTTGTAAATGCCTTCTATACAAAATTAACCTAATACACTAATGGTGGTTTCACACTCGACTATGAGAAACCTCCCTTCCTGCCTTACTTGTAAAAGTAACGTCGCAAAGTCTGACACAGAATCCTTGAATTCCAGGAGAAGCTAGCTCTACGGAACAAGAGTTGGTATAAAACACCCGCACAGGTGACACGATACGTAACATGAACTAGCTAGTTGCGTTTTAGTTCAAGATGACCGCTGACGGTACCAACATTCCCGCACCAAACTTCCCTAACTATTTAGATGGAGGGGGAATGAGAGAAGAGATGACCTCAAGAAGAATGTAGTGGACATATTCTATTACATGGACCTCCCATCTTTCATAATATTGAGCTAACTAACATTCCTGGACCGAGAGATATTTTGGTGAGGTTATTATGAATGGCCGGTTGCAAGCTCATACTCTCAACCACTTCGATATGGATCACTTTATCAATACCTAGTACACCACAAATTAATTTGCAAAGTTAGAATTATGAGCTCACCAGGAAAGTGACATCATTTGTATTTTACCGGTCATTGTTTGGATCCTAAAGGAGATAACGCACACAATTCATTTTAGTAACACATTTCGTTAAAGGGATATATATTTTTATTTGTATATAATATATTATATAGTCAAGTATATAATTAATTATACATATAATATGTAAAATATATTATATTATGTATAATATTATATATAAGATAGCTATGTTATATTAGGTATATATAACATAATATAATATACAATATATTATATAATTGATTATATAATACATTATATGTATTAGATATAAATTGTATATATCTAAATTTAATATTTATAAATTATACATATACTAATTAATATATTATAGATATTATATATACTTTATACTATAGCCTATTATATATAATATAACGTACAATATGTAAAATGTACTATAACTTATAGTATGTACATATAATATTATATATAAACGTCAAATGAATCGTCTAGAAAATGATTCCCGGAGCTAGAGCCAACCAATTTTAAACATATTTTTAATAATTCAAATTTCAAAACTACTTCGCAGGGATGTCGAAATTTCAGGAAACGGCAATTTCTTTCGACAGCAATTTCTTGAGCTCTACCAAACCGATTTTATTTTCAAAATAATTAAATTCATTAATTCATTTCGAGGATTGTCTTATCAAAGTAATATTTTGTTATATTATACATTTATACAAAGGCATAAATATCGTTTCGTCTGTTTAGTAGTGATTGTTGATCTTCATATTTTGGTAGGTAGAGTACATACCTTTTAAATTCTAGTTTCCTTGCCTTCAGTTTAAATATTTGGATAGCCAGTCGGGCAAATAGAACGTAGATCTAATTTATTTGTATTAAAAATTGAGCTTTCTCATTAATTTTATTAAAAACTGCCCACAATATTTTATTTGTGCCTATTATTTTTCCTTCCATAATGTGTTTATTCATTACACTGAGAATTTAAATATGCAAGAGGGGTAGGTAGACGTATGCAACGCTATTTTTAACATCTAAAAGTTATGTCATTTGCCATCACCAACCCCAAGTTTATTACTTGGAAAAGCTTGTCTTGTCAGCCCCGACAACCTGTGTACTTTCTTTATTTTTTTTACTTGTAGATCAGAATAACGGTATATATAATTATTATGACAATTATTATTGTTATTAATACTATGTGTTATATCTTACAACATGTCCATTCCTTTTGTCAATGAACTTGACCGCCAATGTGTCCTGTCTGCCTTCTCCTTCAGCTCCTAGAACTTTCTTATTTCCTTCAAGTCATTTAATATTTGAAACATCCTTCTTCTTAAGCTTCTCTTTCCCTCAACATTGCTTTCTATGATTTCGTGCAGAAGACATTTATTCCTAATAATGTGTCTGATCCAGTTTGCTTTGTACCGAAAAATCATATCCAAAAATGGTTCTCTTCTCACACACACCTCTTAGGACTTGTTCATTTGTCACCCTGTTTGTACATATGAGCTTCTCAGGTATTATTATATTAACTACTAGCTGGTGTACCCATTTTTATCATAGAAAATCTATAAAGTAGCCTTATTCTTTTTTTAGTATATAAAATTAACCAAAGTAAAAATCAACCAAATTTTAATTTTTTTAAACATTAATCCTTTATTGGTTTAAATTGTGTTACAAAACGCAAAAAGTAGGATGACTAAAACAAAATGTTTAAATAAAGATGTAATCTAAAAATGTGATAAAAGCTTAAATTTCTCTTGAAGATTAAGCTATAATTTCTTTATACATAATAATGTCTTACCTGTTGGTGCTCGTAAAAAAATAAAGTAGAATGACACAGCATAAATAATTGGTAGCTTAAGAATTAAAATAAATGAAAGCTACACAGTACTGAATTACAGTTTAAAAAAAGGAATTATATTAATTTTTAACACATCTGGCCTTGAAAATTTCAAAATAATGTTATCTTAAGACTTATCAACAGTCCAAATTTTAGATTGATATGATGTTTAGACATGTTTGAATAATTCATGCGGAGAAAAATTATCAAAACTCTATCGAATTATGATTTTCAAGATCCAGCTGCACGCTTTTTATAATTTATTCTTGTTCAATATCAAGATAACATGACAATCCCAAAGCAAATAACTATGTTAGTGATTTTTTTAAATATTTAAATTAAATATTTATCATCCAAGTGAGTGCACAAACTAATGACAATAATAGAGTATTATTGTAACTAAAGTTTGATTTTTTTTATATTTTCCCAACTTTCTTTAGACCGAATTAAATTTAAATATTTTTTCCTACACCCTTTCTTTCTATACATCCAGGCTATACTATTATTTTTTTAATGAGCTAGGGGAATAGGAATTAGGATGGTGGAACTAAAAGGCATTGCACTCACATTTGCGTGTTGAGAGAGGGAAAAACCATTTAGGAAAAAACCATTTCAGTACACCCAGTCAAGGCTACAGAGCAGAGCTGATCTACCTGGCTCGATGAGCCTTAGATTTAGTCGGCGTGCCCACCAACCTGGATGAAAATTAATCATTTTCAAAATCAACAAATAATGACATTCTCTCTCCATAGAACCAACATAATCCCTTCGTCTTGAATACTACGTTAAAGCACATAACAAAAATCAATAAAAAGAAATTATTATAAATTTTAAGCACGTCCTAAAAAAACCAAAAGACCCGCCCGCCATTTCCTTCCCTTTTTTTCCACGCCATGATTATGAAATTTTATAGATCCTTTTGCTCAATTTCAGTCTTCTTCTTTCCATGTTCTAACTTAGATACACCTTTTCATTCTTTCTTACCTTACTTTTTACTTTTTTTTTCTCTCTCTCTCTCTTCTGAATTTATTCTTTATTCCACACGCACGCACACACACACACACACACACAAGCCAAGTATTGGCTCGTTTCATCCGGTTTCGAGTCTTTCTGATTTCTCAAACGTAGTTTTGGAGAAAGATAATTTGAGAATATCAGAAGAGCACATTTACAAAATAGCACAGATAAACAGTCCTAGAATAGTAAATATAAGAGAATACACTGATTTACTACAACTATAAGGGGGGTGCCGGTCCGATTTCAGGAGGTACATTTTTTTTTTCGGCACGTCTAACTGTCTACTGGCTACACGTATATATAGAAAGTAGTCCAATGTCGTGGGAATGAGGAAGGAAGAATTTTAGAACTAGTCTACCCACATTTGTGGGGAAGTAGAATGGGAAACCATATAGGAAAATTCAATCTCAGTAGTCCCGACCGGGACTCAAGCTCCTATCTTCCTGTCATCAGTAGGTCAGTCTAACATCAGAGTGACGCCTTAGACCATTTAAACACTGAATCAAGTTCCGGGTGGTACTGAAGTTTATATTTACTATTCGTTGTCCAACACTTTTGCTCATTCGGTAGCGTGCCTGCCTACTATTAAGGGTACCGGGTTCTATTCCCAGCATGGTAAAAAATAAATATTATTACGCAAATTGAGATTTACTCTTTAACTATGTTGATGAATTAAAGACCGGGGATTGGGTGTTGTGTCTGTGCTAGATTTAAGTTATTAGTTGATATCCGTCGGTTTACAAAGTGGAATACCTTAAATAAACTAAAGATTATTTGTATAAGAGTTATTCCTCTTAACAAACCGGCTGTGTTTTCCAAGCCATTTGCCAATTAATCTATATTTACAATACATTAAATTAGGTAGGCAGAATGAAAAGTAAATATACCCGCATTTGCGTGGAGGTAGCTGTAAACCATTTGGGTGCTTGTGGGGAGTAATAAGTACCCAAGTAATGGTAACACGAATTCATAGCAAGGAAAAACCATGCAAATCCTAGAAATTTAATAAAATTAAAATAAGTAAATTCTTTAGAAAGGGCGGCTATAAAGCTATTTTCACGTATGCATACGTCAATTAGTGTTATCTGCAGCTTTAACTCTTGATATATAATAAAAATATATATAGTAAAAATACATAAAACAATCAGAGAATGTATGCTATACTCGGCCATTAAGTTGTTAACATCTCGCCTGCTTTCAAGGAATATAAAACTAAGAATTTACAAAACAATAGTTTTACCGGTTGTTCTTTATGTATGTGAAACGAGGTATCTTATATTACCTGACGTAAAGAAATTTAGTGTGTTCGAAAACAAGGTGGTTAAGAAGATATTTGGTGTAACTAGTGATGGAGATATTGAAGAGTGGAGGAGGTTACATAATGATGAATTTCACTTAACACAAAACATTGATTTGGTAATAAAATCTCGCAGATTACGGTGGGCAGGATATTCAGCGTGTTCAGAGTATTGACTGGTAAACCCAATGGGAAGAAACCATTTGGAAGACCAAGACGCAGATGGGAGGATAACATTAGAATGAGATGACCTGGTGGTCTAGGGGTAAGGTGTCGGACTTCTGTTCTGTGCGGACTTCTAGGTTCAATCCTCAGTCCCGGCACAGATTTATCTGATTACCAAACCCTTCCTCCACCTCTGACAAGACATCTTGTGAATGTGGGGGAATGCCAGGCCTCCACCGTGGTTCGGATTCCACGTTAAACTGTAGGTCTTCCATTTCATCTCACAATCACCCTACCATTACACATTAGCTTAAGTGTGTATAGCCCGAACGGGTAGTAAGACGCGGTGCTAATAATAATATATCATTAGAATGGACCTGAAAGAGATAGGGTGTAATGAGATGGACTGGATAGAACTAGCTCAAGATACGGATTAGTAACGTACTTTTGTAGGTGCGTTAGTAAGCTTTCGAGTTCCTAATGCCATAAATTAAATAAGTAATGATATAGAAAAGTGTTATTTATTTTACCGTAAAAAATAGTGTACCTTCTAAAAGGCCCTTTGTATGAAAATTTAACTTTAGGTGGTATGTGTTGGCTTCCTGAAGGAGAAAGTAAGGTATATATTGGAAGGCTGAATGTTCCTCGGCTGGAAAAGGGTGGAGGGAGTGAATGAAGAGGTGTGTGTGTGTGTGTGTGTTCACATATCCTAACAGAATAGCAATGCGCTAGTAACCCCCTCCCCTCCTCCAGTCAGTCGGTGTAAAGAGATTACCCTAGTTAAAGTGTAGCCTGAAGGCTCCCGTCTTCTTTAAAAAAAAAGAGAAGGATGGTTGGGTTCTGGGGGTGGTGAAGGGGGAGATATGTCAAACCATCATTTCTGTGAAACAATGGACTAAGCATTGAACTAAAAAAACAGTAATCAGAGAAAGGAATTGAAATCATTAATCTTTGCACTTAACACCACCAATTTTTACCGATTTATTTTTTATCACCACGTTTTACTACCCTTTCAGTTTATACCCTTATAAACTAATTACACTAATGGTTTTAAGGATGAGGAAGGCTATATTTATAGAAAGTGTACTCTCATTTTTGCGGTGAGGGTGTGGAAAATCATTTTGGAAAAATCACCCTCAGTACACACTATCGAGATTCAAACATTGATCTCTTCGTCATCGGCAGTCTAGTTTACTGTGAGAGCAGTGGCTTAGACCATGCGGCCACCGAAGTGGTTCTCTACCAATTGATCTACCCACAATATATCAACTGTAAACATGCTTAACTTTTCCAGGACACATTTGAAAGATATATCAAAGCTTTCCTTTAAAATATTGCTATGAACTTAGTTAATACCACCACGAAATGAGCAGGCTAAGGTTGCTATCTTTACTATTTTACAAAAAAAAATGTTGTAGCTTAAATTTAAATTTAACACCGCGTCTTACTATACATTCGGGTTATACGCTTAAATACTAATTACGTTAATGGGTTAGAAATAGGAAAGGTTATATTTAGAGGAAGTGAACCCGCATTTGCATGGAGAGAGAGTGGGGGAAAACATTTAGTGAAAAGCCACCCCAGTTCACCTGACTGAGATTCTAACCTCAATCTCCCTGTCCTCGGCAGTCGAACTTAACATGAAACTAGCGCGTTAGTTAACTACGCCACCGAGGCGGGTAAGTGGGAGTTAAATCTTCCTTTTTTATATATAACCGAAATGGAGAAAACACGGACAGAAAGGGTCAGTCTTGTCTTGTCTAATTTACCGATAGTGGAGAAATCGAGGCTAGGTGTACTGTGTACTGAAGTGGCCTTTCCGGATTCATTTTCCTCCCCCCTTCTCCTCACCCACAAATGCTGGTAGCTTACATTTCCTCTAACAAATATACCTTCCCGATCTTTATTAACCTTCTACACACAATATCTCCTCTTAGATAACCGGACCCGTGGTGTAATGGTCAGTGTGCCTGGCTACCAGCCTAGGCGTCTTGGGTTCGATTCCTAGCTGGTACTTTGAGTATTTTTCTTGAAAGGCTATCATACCAGTGGTCACTAGGTTTGGGTTAGTTAGATTTAAGTGTCTCCACCAGTTTCACACTATCATACTCACTAGCATAATCTCGTCTCATCGGGACATGGAAAGTGCTTCCAAGGAAGGTGCCTCCATGGAGAGGATGATCTAAAACAGATTATCCCCTGGGTGACGGCACATTGATATTGGCTAATCTTTCCGCAAACTAGGCTACCAATGATGTAGTCTAGGCGCGCAATATTATTATTACTATCTCTGAGGTAGCTTTTAGGTCCTGTGAAGAAATGCTATATCATCTCTCTCTCTCTCTCTCTCTCTCTCTCGGTTAATTGTTGCCAAACCTCCTAGCTTTCAGTTATGTCGGAAGGTGGTGTGTTGGGGTAAGAAGGAGCTACTGGCAACCTCGACGAGCTAACTTTGCATAGTTTATTTTATATGTAAAGAAAGATTGACCACACTAAAACATGAAATTGACAACGCTTTTCCCAATAGTAACAACACATTTTCCTCAAATAAGATTATCAGTGTTGTGTAGAAGATGTGGATATATCGGAATTAAAGTAAGACGTGGTGAAAGATTTTTTAAAAATACGTTTTGTTATCTTTTAAATTATTACTTGTAATATATGAGGTGACGATGTTTTAGTATCTCAATCGTTTCGTTAGCCCCTTGTTGCGCGGAATAGTCCCGGTTGCGGTGACAATTTGACAAAGAGAACAAGCTGAGAAGAATGCTGACTGGAATTCGTTTAAAACAACTCCGGCAGTGGCGGTGTGGCGTGCACGAGACGAATGCCGGGTTGATAGGGGGAGGGTTGGAAAGGGGAGGATAAGGTGAGGGGTTGTGAGAGACGCTGCTAGAGTAGAGAGTGAGAGGGGTGCCGTTCATCAGATAGGCGCCATTGTGTCCACAGAAGCCGGGTCGCCGCCTGACTGGCTGCATCACGCAATACATCTAATTGTTTTCGCCCCTTTATGTATAGTAAAAAATACGCAGAGCCCGTTCGTTAGCCTTAGGCGAACCTAGGGGGCCCTAGGGGCACCTCCAACAAAATGTTATTTGTGTTTAAGAAACAATGATTTCAATTAAATAAACTAATAATGTTTTATAAATGAATAAATAGCATCAATATATTTTAAATAAAATTAAAAATACACATTTTTTTAAAGATTTATTAAGAACATAATCACTTTTATGGTTTTATGACATTCGGGGTCGATTTATCAGCGAATAATTTTGATATTTAATTGCAAGTTTGTGCAAATATAAAGAGAAAAGGAAAGGAAGAAGGGAAAACATTTTTGCACACATTAATTAAGGGTGTGTGGCCACTTTTGTTTTATTTAGTATCCCTTTTTTTTGTAAGGTATTTTGTCACCCTATTATTAATATACGTCACGTAGGGTGTGCGGCTTATTTATTTTACATAGAATACAAATGGTGTGTAAAGTTTGAGTCTCGCATAAGGCTCAATACATAGGCCTTGCAAATACGAAGGCGTGGGATATGTGTTTTATTCCAGCTTGATAAACAAACACGTGTGACTTTTTTTTAATGGTATGTGTTATTAAATTAATGAATCAAGACAGATTTATTAAATTAATACATTAGAAAGATGATTAATCACCGACTAAAGAAATTGAGTGAAAGAAAATTTAATGGTGTATTGTGTGTACTAATTTTAATTGGACTGATTATCAGCTAGTTAACCCATCTATCCTAATGAAGTAGGGAAATAAAGGCGAAGGCATTCGCTTAGAGATATAGTACAATTTTCTTACGACAATCTTTTTAAAGGCCTTTATTACTACTAGATTTCTACCACGAGTAAGAGGTCAACATTTGTATACTTTAATGCATGAAATGTAACTCCAAGTCTCAGGGACATACCCATAAATTTATTTGTGTGTTGTTGTACCCTCCATTTACTCTGTAAGGTAGCGAACTTACCTTGCATGGTTCCAATATGGCGCAGCTTATAAGATAGGGGATGTAGTTATCTAACGCGCTAGTTTCATGTTAAGTTAGACTGACAGGACAGGGATATTAAGGTCTGAATATTGGTCGGGTGAACTTGGGGTGGTTTTTCCTAAATGGTTTTACATTCTCCCTCCACTCAAATGTGGGCTAACTTCCTCTAAATTCAGCCTTCCCAATTCCTAGCCCATTAATTTAATTAGTACTTAAGCGTATAATCCAAACGAGTAGTGAGACGTGGAGCTAAACAATAATTGTTTTAGCAATACATACTTCTGGAAGCAATTTAAAGTGTGTGTTTTTAATATAATTGAGGCTGTAGGTTTACAACGTTATAAGGAAACTATTAGCCTTGATATTGAACAGGAATACAAAATTATTTAAATATGATCATACTTTCAAGCGAAGTTCGTTTAAACCCTCTAATCTTTCGATAAGATTCTGCCAAATATAAAGCTTGTAAAATGGTGGCTTTCCCTGCTATCCGTGTCTTACTACTTGGCCTTGCTACAAGCTTATATTACCCTTTTAGTGGAAATGCACTTGTATTTGTGTGAATGTAGAGTCGGAAAGCATATAGTGAAAATCAACATTTGTGCCTCCGGCCAAGATTGGTAGGTTTCCCGTCCTTCCTTCAACCTGTAAACCAGACTATCCAATACGAATGTCTTCTTAGTCCACGTGCCCACCATTGTGTGGGGGGAAATCCTCAAATCTACTTTATTTTTTTAACATATTTGGTAATTATTAATTTTGTGTGGAGCACGATACATAATAAAATGTACAAATAATTCCACTTCATAAAATAAAACTACCTGAAGAATAAGGTGTGCACTAGCGCGTTAGACTAGTTTTATGGCAAATTACTTATTTTACACAGTTAAATAAGAAATAGTGGGTAGTTTGAGTGATGATTGCAGATTATTGCACTAAAAAATATTTTAAACTTTTTATTGGGAAAGAATCTATAAAATAAGCCCTCACTCACTTTTTAGTTAAAAGTTTACTCGTCAAAGGCTATCAACATTACTTAAATATTTAGTTTTTTCGGTGTGTAATTTGAATAAAAACATATATTTCCCCCCTTCACACCCCAATAAGAACTTTAAAATGACCCTTCTTCCAGAACTCTATATATTCGTTGCACCAAACCAATTAATTAACGATTGAGCTAATATTATTTCTAAACAAAAACAAATATTTTATATACAGCTATACTCAAATCATTGTTTCCACGGTGGTGTAAGCAAAGAATGATTGTACAGATCAACCACTGCCCACACAGAAGGAAAATATGGACAATTCGCTATGAAAATTGGGTTTAAGTTTTAGGCCATTTTTACCGAAATACTGATTCCCTAATATTTAAAATGAGTGTTCGTTTGTCAAAATCTGTTAAGTCATTTCCTGGTAATTTATATTACTGGAAAGTGGCTTATCAAATAAAATATATCAAGATATATGATATAGAGGGATAAAATGTGATGGTGAAAATGAGAGTGTAATTGTTTGATTATGTTATTGTGTAAATGTGTGGGAAATATGAAAATGAGAGTGTGAGAAAGTTAGTGTAAGATACAGATAATGAATGAGTAATTGAGAGAGATTGATTTAGTGTGAGCGAGTGATAGTGAAAGTATGTGTAGGTGTTAGAGAGAGAAATACTGAGAGAATAAAAAGAGAGTATGTGTAGGTGGAGAGAGAAAGAGAATATATAAGGGAGAATGCGTGATAAAGAGTGTGTGTGTGTGTGTGTGTCTGTCTGTGTGTGTGTGTGTGTGTGTGTGTGTGTGTGTGTGTGTGTGTGTGTGTGTGAGAGAGAGAGAAAGAGAGTGTGTAAAATTTTGGAAGAAATATTGTGTGATAAAGAGAGAAAATGTGAGTGTTTATGAGAGAAAGTTTGAGAGAGAAAGTTATAGAAGGAGATATTAATTTAGAAGAAGAAAATTAAATTGCGAGAGAACTAGAACGATAAATTAAGAGAACGAGTTTGAGAGAGAGAGAAAGAGAGTAGGTTTGAGAGACAGTGAGTTTAAAATAGAGAGAGTGAGATAAAGGGAGTTTGAGAGATAGCGTTTGTGAGAGAGCTTAAGAGAGAGAGAGTATAATAAAGATAATGTGAGAAAAAATTGTGTGATAAAGAGTATGTGAGGGTAGAGAGTGGGTGAGAGAGAGGGATAAAGCTGTAGAGAGAGAATGAGAAAAGATTTTACTAGAGAGATAGTTTTATTGTGTGTGTGTGTGTGTGTGTGTGTGTNGTGTGTGTGTGTGTGTGTGTGTGTGTGTGTGTGGCGAAAATATTAATGTGGTACTCATACAGTAGAGTACTTTTAAATATCATTCCCTCAAAATTAAATATACACATGGAAACATAAATGTACTTCTTGTATTTTGTAAGAATGTGAAAAGGTTGATGAGGTACACAAAACATTACTCTTGGATATCAAATCCTCAAAACTAAGCGTTAAAATGAAACCAACATTTGAATTGTATTACTATTTGCTAAAATGAACATAAAAACCCATTATTTGAATAAAATGAACATCAAAACCCATTATTTGGAAAATATTAACACCAAAACTCTTAGATAGTTAAAATGGCTATTTTTTCAAACATTATTCAAGATCATTTTATCGTTTGTGAGCTTATAATACATGCCAAAACTTATTTAAACATCATTTTATCATTCGCGAAACAAAAGGTAGACACTATTTTCACGAACTTAACAATTTAACCTTATAATTTTCAAATTATGCTCAATACTATTGATTTAAATGCAAATTGACGATAGCAACATTCCAATAAATAATAAATGTTTCCCCAGTGTAGGAATCTGAATTTAGATGTGTTATAACCAGCATCCAAAGAGAAAATTGTGATGTGCTTGGACCGACAAATAAAGATTGAGTTATTATTTTGTAGCCAAAGAGATATATTTTATTTAAAGGTTTACGGCAATGCATCAAATAACAGTTTCCACAGTGACTAAACAAATAATGTAAAACTGAAAATTCTCTGTGAAAACTGAGTTTTCGTGTAAAACTTCTATTCTCCCCGACATCCTGAACTCCTAACTGTTAAAACAAGTGGTCGTTTGTCAATATCTGTTCAGTAATTTCCTCGTAATTTTTTACCGCCGTAAACGGGCTTATCAAATTATATATAAGGAGGATAATTCTACAGTAGAAACATAGAGATTAATTTCTTCCCGTGGTGATATCAACAATTGTTAGATAGCCTATTTGTAAGCATATTAGCAATTGACGATACACTTTTTAAATGAAGACAAAAAGTTGTCATTAAATTCCAGGATACTCTTTACAGATATTTAATAAATGTTAAGGCCGCTATGTGAAGAAAATTAAACTCTTATGTTTCTACTGAAGAAGTATTTGATTTATTTTGACCATGTCACCACCCCCTCTCTTCACCTAAAACGTGGTCCTATTCTCTGTCAGGATGTTATATGGCCGAGGATAGGGGGAGCTTATTGTTTATAACTGTGTGGGTTCGTGATTGACGAAGACTTGATTTTTAAGGTTTTTACTAGTGCTTTTATTTCTAGTACAAATGTGATATTGATAATGATATAAGGAGGAAAGAACATGAAAAATATTCGGAAGCTTGTGACAAAACGAGGTGTTGCTAGGAATAACCAATGGCCAGTCTGACTCATAGGTGGTCGTGGTCTCTACACGGTTACCGAACCCCGGTACCCTGGGCTCGAGCGGTAAGCCTCTACCACAAATACTGATGAACCGGCGTCTTAGCCTGTGTAGTCCCGAATCGGGCAGAGTGACCCCTAGATGGCGATGTTGACTAGTCAGCCCTAATGTTTGGATACACTACTTTTTATCCTGCCCTCGGGCCTGGTTCCCGACTAAGGAATGGTGACAATGTTTAAGTGGTCAGCTCCTCTATTCTATTTGCTTACAGGCTACGAACTGCTGACAGCATCACAGTAAATTTCAATTTTAAAAATTATTTTTAACGTGGTTTTAATTCTCAATAACATTACATTAGAGCATTTTCCTGAAAATTTCCTTTTCTTTCTGTTTTTCTTGACTTTTATATAGTATTAATTGATAATTACACGGGCCCTATGAATGTGCAAGTACAATAGAAACAAATGGGAAACGTGTATTACTCTATGTTTATTAAATGTCAATTTGAACCCTTCCCTTATCAAAGTTGTCATTGTACATAAAGATAACCGTCTCCTGTATAAATGTGTACCATGCCTGCCTTCGGATAATTTGATTGCCTTGTAGAGTAGTCCAAATATTACAAGGTTGCACTTTGTATTGTGTTTTTTAGCACCGCGTCTAACTACCACATTTGTGACATAGAGGCCGAAACGGACAATAGCTGAGACCCACAAATTGCTGCAACTGCGTTAATAGCTACTTCTACAACTTTCTTTGACTTTATTTATACATGTTGTGGACGTTTCTAGTAAATAATATTTTCTTTTTAAGGCCATTAAAAGAAAAATCCACCATAAATGGTTATTTAATACACTTCCGGCCATCATATAGTTCGTTACTATTTTTATATACATAATGGATTGGATTAGGGCCTACATATGTATTTTTCATCGAGATCCAAAAATTGCATGGCCAAGTCGTTGGACCTCTTCATTTCCACACTAAACACAACACATACTGACAAACCTAGGCACGAATGTGTGAATGGGAGCTACTTTTTGCGGTAGGCCTAATGCTCGTGCCTTTGATGTGTGATAGTTTACCGACAACCGACTGCAAATGTTTGCAATTTAGTGAAACCAAAACAATAGTCATAGCTAATTCATCCACACTGCGAGTCGTTTACCGAATGACAAACATTTGCTAAGGTGGCTTTACAACGAGTCAAGTAGTGGCAAGCTAGTTCCCTGCAGCAAGAAAACGTCGGTTGACACCCTGGTTTGCACGCATCGTTCTGCCGGCAGTAATTGTTGCAACATACTGCCAACCCATTTAAACCAAATGCGACAGGTTGCTTCAATTTATAAGTAAGTTTGTGATGAGATGTCGGGTACAGACAGTTGTTGACGCGGCTTTTATCGTTTTGAATAGGAAAATAAAAGGTAATCGGAGAAACATGTGGTGCATACAGCTTTTTGTGAATAGTGATGTACAGTAGTTAGCAATGAGTTTTTTATACACTTCTTGCTTATGACGTGTGTAAGCTCAGAAATTTTACACATATGAGTACATCAGCCTGTAGCTCAGTTTGTGGAAATGTTAGCCGGTACCAATGTACAATTGCTAAGGGGATGCTCGAATGTGCAATCGTACATCCTTTCCATGTCCCGATGATGTTAGGGGATGATCGTAGTGAATATGATGAGGTAAAGCCAATTAAGTTATTAAACTGGCTTAATCCTAATTAACCAAACCTTGGTGACCATGGGAATTACTCCCTTTTCGAGAAGAATCCCTCGGTACTAACCGGGGAAGTGAAACTGCATTGCAAATTTAGGTTTTAGGCTACCGGAGACTTATTTCATTCAATGTTGTCTCTGTTCAGAATTTCTGACTCTACAATATCATATTTTTATTCCCAAGGTCTGTGAAGCCATCAGCGAAACTTTGAAGGACAACATTAAAGTTAAGTAAACTGTATTGGAACAAATATTTTATTTGTGTAGAATATACAGCTAATTAAAATAAAAGTGAAAGTAAAAAACCATGTTTAGTTTAAAACTATCCAAAAAAAGTTATTCTAGAAATAGTATTCACCGAATGCCACATGTATAGCACCGCCTTTAGGCTTCTCGGCCACCGAATGTTAATTTTTATTTATTCAGTTCAAGCAATTGAAGAGGAGGTGGACACAGCCTAAATCTTATTCTAGAGCATGATCATGGAAGTGAGATGGTAAAATCACAATTATTATATATCGCCTGAGTAAATTTTCAAGTGCACTCAGTTGAGAGTAGAATCTTGAGCTTCCCATCAACGATGACCTAGTGAATAGTGAGTCGAGCACACCAGACCACGTAACCATTGGTTCGGTTATTATAACTCTTCTTTATTTCCTCATTGGATTTTAAATATTATATACCTATTAATAATGCTAGCAGAATATAGATGAGGAAGGTAGAGTTTTGAAAAAAAAATGTAAAATTATTTTCGTTGGGGGATATCATTCAGGGAAAAACTACACTCAATACCTCAGAGCTGGATTTGAGCCATGACATCTCCAAACCACCGGTAAACCAAACTAGTTGAGCTCGACATTTAACCTGCGTGACCAATGACGGGGTTGAAATAACTTTGATTGGCTTTAAACGGTGAGGGTTTTTATGGGAAGTATGCGAGTGTCATGTCATCTTAAACCTACTCTACCCTTGT
This sequence comes from Timema californicum, assembly GCA_902141385.1. Classification (NCBI taxonomy): domain Eukaryota; kingdom Metazoa; phylum Arthropoda; class Insecta; order Phasmatodea; family Timematidae; genus Timema; species Timema californicum. The sequence continues at coordinate 42,475 of CABFOW010002726.1, read as the reverse complement.
TGAAATAACTTTCATTGCTCGCTCGTTGATTATTGTAGCTAAATAGAATTCGCTATCATCGCGTGCGTACGCATGTTCTGCGTGATTTAACAGCTTATAGCCCCTTCTCTAGAGACATGCAGGGGGGGTATAGATAGTGGTGATAGGGAATGGGGAGCGGGCAGTAGAGATGTGACGAGACATTAGCGCTGAATCAATCAGAAAATTAATAAATCAACGTGTGTGTGTGTATATGTGTATATATGTGCGTGTGGATGTGTGTGTGTGTGTAGGGTGCAACTGCTGTTGCAACCAGAGAGATCCGTTCCAAGCGATTACGCCATGTGTCCGAATCCACTTGACGAAAGATGGATGACCATGATCAATTATGAAATTGCAAATGGTAGGAGTTGCGACGTCCACTTAGCTTATAGGCTGTTAATCACTGATATCGATTATCTTGTCGAAATGTATTTGGTATGAGGGGTAAAAGGTGGGGGAGGGGGAAATTGATTATTTTACAAAGCTTCAAATAGAGTTTTAAAATTTTAATAAAAAAAATAATAACAATAATAATATAATAATCATTTTGATATTCTCAAAAAAGACCTAGCATGATTATAAATAAAAAGTGATGGTTTGAATACCACAGCAAATCAGATAGATTTTTTTAAACAACATGAAATAATCGATATTATAAATACTAAACTAGGCTCGGATATGAAGATGTATACTATTACCAAAGTAACTGTTTTAAATATTTAAAAGTGTCGGGTACGCTTTGATTGGATACAGGCTTATGTAGCGTGTCTTTATCAAATAAGGTTTCTTTAAATAGTTATTTATTCTAAAATCCCATCTAAAAATGTAATTTTATATATTATTTTATTAATAAGTTAATAACTACCCACTTCGATGACCGCGTGGTCTAACACGCTAATCTCGCAGTAGATTATACTACCGATGACGGGGAGATCTTGGTTCAAATCTCAGTCTTGTTTACTGAGGGTGGTTTTCAAAATGGTTTTCCACTCTCCCTCCCCGCAAAGGCGGGTACATTTTCTCTTAATACAACCTTCTTAATCCCTAAAATCACTAGCGTAATTAGTGTATAAGGGTACAACCCGAAAGGGTAGTAAGACGCGGTGCTAAGAAAAAATTAATTATTCATGTTTTATAGACTTGGTCACTTTATAATTTAAATAAGATTTTCATCAAATCCTCTTGAGTGAATGGTAAGCAATATTATTGAATGATTTTTAAATTGAAAAATGACACCTGGACAAGAGAGTTGAACCTAGTACCTTTGGCTAGTGCGCTAAAGCTCTAACCACTGAGCTATCCAGGAATCGTCCTGGCTAAGGGTCATTCTTCACTCATATTTTAAGGGATATTCTGTGATTAACGTACAGACGATGAATTCTTGATAGCTTAGGGGTAAGAGCATCGGCGTTTTAATCCAAAGGTCCTGGGATCGATTCTTGTGTCCAGGTGTAATTTTTCAATTCATAAAATATTATATGTAAATGCGGCTATATACGTACTTAACAATTATGATAGATTGGCAGTTAAATCTGAAATTATTAAATATTTATATTTTTCTAAAAGTCCTACCAGTAGGCCTATTTAAACAAAGAACAAACCCTCATGTGTGGTTGCTGTCAATCTCATGTTATACTAGATTGCCGGTGATGAGGTGATCGGGATTCGAACCCTCGTCGGATGTTGTGAAAGGTGGTTTTCCCTAAATGATTTTCCACTCTCCCTTCATGAAAATGTGGGCCAACTACCTCTAAAATTATATCTTCTTTATCTCTATTATATAAGCATGCCACCAAAATGCGGGTAAAATTCCCTTCAAAATGTACCTTCTTCATCTTTATTCCATTAGTATAATTATCTGCATATAGTTCATATGGATAGTGAGATAACGTCAAAAAACGAAGCTACTAACCATTGGGATAGGCTTGCCAAGTACGTAGCTAGGCTGTAGATATGAATTATGAAGTATATCTCAAAATGAACGTTAATTTGGTCCATATGGATATTACAAATGTTGTAAATAGAAGAAATAATACAGCTAGAAATATGGCCGCCCGTTTATTCACTATGTATCACTTAGGCTTTGATCAGTAGAAATGAAATATCTGTCAAGATGGCCGCATATCTAGGTGCGATTTATCGAGAAGGCTGTGATTAGTAGAAATGGTATTTCTGACAAGATGACCACTAATTCAATCCCCATGTTTCCGGAAGAGTATGATTTGAAAATATTAAATATCTGTCAAGATGGCCGCATAGCTGGGCCCCATTTATCGAGAAGGCTGTGATTAGTAGAAATAGTATTTCTGACAAGATGGCCACTAATTCAATCCCCGTGTTTCCGGAAGATTATGATTTGAAGATATTAAATATCTGTCAAGATGGCCGCATAGCTGGGCCCCATTTATCGAGAAGGCTGTGATTAGTAGAAATAGTATTTCTGACAAGATGGCCACTAATTCAATCCCCGTGTTTCCGGAAGATTATGATTTGAAGATATTAAATATCTGTCGAGAAGGCTGTGATTAGTAATAATAATAATATTTAGCACCGTGTCTTACTATCCGTTTGGGTTATACGCTTTAAGTACTAATTACTCTAATGAATAAGGAATTGGGAAGGTTGAATTAGAGGAAGTGAACCCGCATTTGCGTGGAGGGAGAGTGGAAAACCACCCCAGTTCACCCGACCATAGATTCGAACCTCGATCTCCCCGTCCTCAGCAGTCGAGCTCAACGCGACAAGCGCGTTAGCCAACTACGCCACCGAGGCGGGCTGTGATTAGTAGAAATAGTATTTCTGACAATATGACCACTAATTCACTCCCCGTGTTTCCAGAAGAGTATGATCCGAAGATAGTAAATATCTGTCAAGATGGCGGCATAGCTGGGCCCCATTTATCGAGAAGGCTGAGATTAGCATGAGAAGGTACTCGGCTCACGCCAATGCGACGGGGAGTCGACGAGCGCTTCCTTCACGGGCCATTACCGTCCCACAATGGAAATGAGCTTCTATCTCCCCTCACCCCGTTGGATCTAGTAATGGGGCTAACTTCCTCCCCTCAACAAGTACATACACATTAGTCGCTACACGCAGATTCCTGTAAGCATACGATAGAGAGAGCGATGCCGTACTCAAATGAGAGGGAGGTTGTCCATTTAAATTCCAAAAAGCACACCGCTCCCGGCTGAAATACGTTCCAACAGGAGAAACATAGGAACCAAAATTATTTCAGAGCTTTTTCGTCCACATACGAGCCTTAAATAATTATTATATCATTATCACTGTCTTGAGAAACATAGCTATTAATTTAGATAGAACTATACCACTATTTTAAGAATTCTTACCTCAAATCTGAATCTTTATTTTACCTTAGAATACCGAAAATTTAATTATGGTCTGAATCTTGGAATAAATTCTCAAAAATATGAGGAATTTTAATAAAACAAACTGATATAAAGTAGAAATACTAACTAAATGTTACCTTTTTTGCGACAACTATTCATTTATTATAATATTTATACATTCATATTAATGTTATATGGGTTTGGTTGTTAAGTTGTTCTTATAATTATGTTGGTGCTGAACTATCAACACGCTGTGTTATTTTTAAAACGAATTTCAACTAAAATGTTTTTGGGAAAAAAAAATTGTTTTTCGAATCTCGAATCCAATATTTTCTCGAGTAGATCCTTGAGACTTTAAGATATTCGAAGGTTTGAGTATTCAAGGATTTCATCCTTGATTATTATAAACAATTATGTTTTCCTTAGAAAAACGTGATATAGTGTGTAACACCCTTTCAATACTATGTGCTTCCTCGCCAAGGGTTGTCAGGCATCCTTTGTGTGCTTTTTTTTTACAGTACGTCTTAGTATCCGTTCGGGTTGTACGCATACATTAATGGCGATGGTAGGATAGAGGGGAGAAAGATAGAATTTTAGAGGAAATTTACTCGCATTTGCATGGAGTGAAAGTGGAAGAAACCATTTAGTGAAAACAAGATTTATACACCCTACCGGGATTCTAACCCCGAGCTCTCCATCATAAACAATCCAGTCAAACACGAAGGGGAGGTATCATACCAAGCGACCACCGATGTTTGTCAGATGAGATAGAATGTTCGACGCCGCTAATAAATGTTCTGTCCTGCATCTGTGAGCACGCGGACTAAACGTCAAGCTCTTCTAATCTGGTTTTTATGGTGACCATAGGGTTGGAGTTCAAATTCCGTCCCATCCGCTAATGAGGTGGAGAAGGTAGAAAGTAGGGTACCCGTAATTGCGTGGAGGAGGATTGGGAAATTATTGAGAAATAGAACACCCTCAGTGCATACGGCTGGCAATCGAATCCTGACCTTCTTGTCACTGGCAAACCAGACTAGACGATCTTGAAGTTTCGTCCGTTTTCCCACCTATGGGAATAATATTTTTTATATATTTGTAAAGATACATAGCGAGAAGAGATATTCCCAGTGTTCTATTATAATATAAAGGACAGGTACTGAGTTTAGAAGGGTAGAAATATTAAATGAAGAAAGAAGAGTGAAGAGATAGAAAGAGCAAACACCCTAATGAATTCCTGATGAACATTACAAAAAAGGGGGGGTGAGGAGTGAAAAAGCAGGGTAAAAACGCGAAAGTTAGTTTTTGGTGGTTTCACCCCCTACGAACCAGGCGAGAATTTGAAGCGCTGTAATGTCTTGGTAAGGACAAGGATAGTTAATGCCACCCTCCACCCTCCTTTTTGGTAACCCGTCGCACCCCTATATAGCAACCCCACTCATCCCCTTGCTTGTTAACCATTGAAATATACGTGCTACTTCCTTTGCAGTTCAGTTTTAAGAGCCGTACCTTACCAATGGTACACGGTGCATTTGAGCGGGTTGGATGGGGTGGTTTTATGTTTATATCTGTCTGTGACACTACGACGGAGTACATCCTGATTAACATCGGGGGTATAATATGGTCCAATGACAGGCGAGAGTTCAGTGTTCGTTCTAGCATTCAAACTCGTGAGCTTACAAACCTTATAGCGATGCTTTTAGTCCATCTTAACGAAGTTGCCTATTTGGAGATTTTGAAGCTATTTGCCGAAGCTATTTTAACGCACGTAAGCATTCTTCGCACTATCACACTTAGACACCAATTTAAGATATATAAAGAGAGAGAGAATAAATGAACTTTTCACCCTGCGAGGCTTATTGTTTATCTACTGATAGCACTTTCCCTCTTCCTCTGACGAGTTTACACAGTCAATACACTAGTTGCTTCTTGAAAACATAGACTTTCTTTTAAAAATTACATTATGATACCACGGACATTTTTAGTCTACACCCTGGCAAGAAGACTCCTCCAGGCCATTTTCTTGACCAAGACAAATAACTTAAGTTCCAGATGATGTATGATATATATATTTTTAATAAGCTACTTGAAGATAAAATAATAATTTAGTGACACTGTAGGACAATTTAAAAAATTATTTAAGCAATTATTTTTCTTGTTTTAGTGTTATAAATTTAAAATTCGCTGAATAAAACGTAAATTTACTAACATGGGAAATTCTATCTTGACACGCCATTATGTCACAGGTAGGCAAAGTCTTTAATCCAAAGAAAAGAGAAAATGAATCATCAAATCGAGATTTCGTAATGTGTTTGCCCTAAAGCTTAGTTCAGCTCTTAAAATAAATATATAGAGGCATTTTATTTGATTTTCGGGCCAAGCTTGGTTTTTATTTAATAAGTTAGTAGAGATTGTAATGAAAATTAATTTTGAATATTATTTTTCTAGGAGAATCAATCTTTTTCACATTGTAGCCAAACAAAGAAACGTTTTTCATGAACTCATCAAACATTTTCTAATCAATGTATGATTTTATGTCCGGGACTTGGAACCCCCTGATCATTTTCAAGGGAAACGTCGTTTGGTTTTGTTATGGGAAAAAGATTCCCCAAAATATATTATAGTGGGGTAAAGACGAGGAAGGGACAATAAATGGAAAATGTTACCGCATTTGTGTAGAGTAATATCAGGAAATAATTTAGAAAAATCCACCCTCAGTACACTCGGTTGAGATTTTGAGTATAAATATTATAAGCTTAAAAATTAAATATCGTTCAATCAACTGGATGTTAAAAATCATTAAAAATTACAATCTTGGACTTTAGAGAGACTTTCTAGACATACTGTGTGAAGCAGCCACTTGGACTCTTATGAAGGTGGAAAGGAAATACTTGGAAAGCTTTGAAATGTGGTGCTGGGGAAGAGTTGAGATGATCAAGTGGACAGACAGGGTGACAAATTAATAAGTCCCAAGGTGACCTGGTGGTCTAGGGGTAAGGTGTCAGACTTCTATGCTGGCGGCCGGGGTTCAATCCTCGGTCCCGGCAAAGATTTATCCGATTACCAAACACTTCCTTCACCTCTGACAAGACATCTTGTGAATGTGAGGAATGCCAGGCCTCCGCCGTGGTTCGGATTCCACGTTAATCTGTAGGTCCTTCATTTCATCTCACAATCACCCTACCATTACACATTTGCGTAAGTACGTATAGTCCGAATGGGTAGTAAGACGTGGTGCTAATAATAATAAGTACCGAGAAGAATAGGTGAGAATAGAACTACTTTGGATGAGATTCTTTGGTGCAAAGCAAACTGGGTTGGACACATCCTTAAGAGGAACTATCTTATGCATTACTTCATAGAAGGAAAGGTTGAGGGAAAAAGGAGCTTAGGAAGGAGGAGGATTCAATTATTAGATGACCTGAATGAAATAAGAAAATTCTGGGAGCTCAATGAGGAGGCGGAGGACAGGAGCGCATTGATGGTCTAAGTTCGCTGACAAAAGGAATGGACCTGCCGTAAGACAGAACACTAGTAATAGTAATAATAATCATAATCTTAATATAGACTTGTATCAAACTACCAACCTGAAGACAATGAAATGTGATCAAAATATGAACCGATTAGCATCCACCTGAAACTACTCTCCCGAATTTTAATTTCGACATAACCCTATTTCATTCCCCCTCTTATTTTTTATTATCTCCTCTCTTCACCCTCACTGATATTCTCTCCCCCCACCCCGCCCCCCGCACTTCTCATTTCATTGATTCAAACCTCATTAACAGTCCATGATTGTCAAGTAATCTTTTACAGAGGCGGGTGACGTTAGTCATCTTAATGAGAGAAGCAGATTCCTTCAAATCTCGATAATTTGACGTCATAATTACTTGCGTTGCCGGTGCTGCGACGAAGTGTGATTACGGAACTAACTCCCAACCCCTCTCTCTCTCTCTCCTTTTCCCGCCGGCCGAACAACTCACTGACTTGACTTACTGAATAGGTGAGTGACAGTAATAATTTCCGAAAGACGCGACACGGAAAAGGGAATGGAGGTCTGTCTTGTCACTTTTGATGAAGACGATGTCTCTCCCCTCTCCTGGGTATGGCAAAGGAGGGTTGTAAAAGGGGGGGGGATGAATAGTAGGTGTCCTGAATAAAGGTTGATGCTTTCACGAATAGATTGTTTTGTAATGTGATTATAGCGTTTGTGTTGATATTGTTTTTTAACCATGTCTTACTATATTTTCACGACAGGTACTTGCTTGGAGGGAGAGTATAAAACTCTTTAATAAAAGCAGCCTCAGTACACCCACACGGGATTCGAAACCCCATCTCCATATCACCATAGTTCCATTCTATTGCAAGAGACATGCCTAAAGCTGTGGCGGCCCTGTACTTGTATTTCATGTCTTTGAGATTCAGAATATACAGATGTTGTTTGTAATTATATTTAATTTAAATGCAATTATATGAATTCCATTTAAAATACATGCCGATGGACTAATTACTAGTGCAATATTTTTTAACTACAACACGTAGGCTACCATGTATAGGTCTCAACTAAAACAAACCGTCCAAATGAATAGAAGAAACAGTTTATATATGCGACTGAATTTTGGTATTGGTCTCATCTTTTATTTGGAACGGATATTTGTAACAAACATCAACATTTGTTTATTGCGACATCAACATGATAGATACAGAGCAACTTACATCAACAAACGTTAGCAGTTCATTTGCAACCATGTTGTTGTTGCTCTTTGTTTCTTAAGTGGAGAGGCAGTTTAGACTAAGCAGGTCAAACTTATGACCAAATCCATGGTTTTGTGTGACCCACTGACCTTTTTGACGAAAAAAACAAAACAATGTTACCCTAATCTTATTTTTATAAACGATTTAGAAATAAACCATTTGTGAACATGACTTTTAAAAATTGATCAATATTTTGGAAAATTTATCAAGCGAGATTAGTGTACAGAATTTTTACTATTAAATCATTATAGTTTGATTCCCAATAGTTACCTGCTTCGGTGGCCGTATGGTTGAGGGTGTCGCTCTCATGTTAGACTAGAGTTCCAATGACAGGGGGGTCAGGTTTGGTTCGAATCCTGGTCGGGTGTACTGAGGGTGGGTTTTCCAAAATGGTTTTCCACTCTCCCCGCAAAGGTAAGTACACTGACTCTAAAACTCAATCTCCATCCCTAGCTCATTAGCGTAATTAGTATATGTGCGTATAACGCCAACAACTAGTGTGATGTGGTGCTAGGAAAACTAATCCCAATAGTTGTTCAAAATGTGTACTGAATATGTGCAACGTTTAGCAGCACACAATTGTGTGAACGAGTTGTTTTCTCTTATGAAAAGGAGGGAAAAAACACCAAAACCTCACATCTTATGGACACGCTTTTGTCATCAATTATTATTAATGTGACGTCATAAATAAGATTTAAAGTATATCACTATTAAACAATAAATACAAATAAATGGTTTCATATTTATGTGTAAGAATAAAAGATGTCTTAAGATTGATTATTGTATAGTAATAAAAAATGTATTTATAAAAATAGTAGTGTTTTAATAACAAGAATTTTAAAATTGATTATTTTTTACTAAGATGCCAGAGGTGAAGGAAGGGTTTGGCAATAGTATTTGGGGCAACAAGGGATTTATTTTAACCAGATTGATGAAATGATTAGAATAACAATAGATGTATTATAACAGAGAAATAAAATATATGTTTGATTACAACAGATATACAAAAACATAAGTTAGAAGTTTAAATTAATACTGTCTTGTTGCGACACGGGCAAGATCAACTGCAGTAGGCTTTAAGATCAATAACAAAACAGCTGGACTGACGCCAGGCTACAGTCAGGATTCTAAAAGAAAAACTGTGATGTAATTACAAACAAAAGTTAACTGGAAATGATATACATATAGTATTATTAACACATTTATAATTTAAACTAGCTTGCTTGATTAGGACTTAAGAAAAATCCTTAAGAGACATTGTATAACGAATAGCAATAGAAAGGTTAGTTGATTACTTTGGTAGATGGTTAACATACAGGTGTCTACACAAAATAGTACTATGGCCGGTCCTTTCCCTATTGGTACTGCCAGAGCATTCAATAGTACATGTAATTAATGACCCACTCCCTCGGGTACAACACTAATTTAATTAATACAATACTAATACTCAGTCAATAGGTGCCAAAAACGGACAAAGAGAGAAAAAAAAGTATTATCTGCGTGGAACCCATATGGAAATAAGCGGAGTTCCGCACTTTACCAACCCAAGCTAATACCACACACGAAGCGTGGCAACAAGATTGATTCAATACATTGAACACATTGACCCAACTAGGTCCTAGAAAAAGATATACAACCTGGTTGTAGCCATAAAAACAAGTGTGTAGCCTTAAGGACTCAAAAGAGAAATATAGGGCCATTTTGTACTAAGTCCTTATTACATCTGGAGCTCAAGGCTCTTATATCTAAGCTATATAATATGGATATAGGAAAAACATGGTCCCTTGGACCAATATAACAAGTCTGAGGGACTTGAGCAACAATAGAGCTACTGTGACTACACCAACAGAGTTGGAATAATACAAAACCAAAATATAGTCACTCTGACTGAAAAAAGAAGTCAAAATAAACATAATAGCCACCTCGACTATACTAAGTCTGAGATAAACAATAAGTCAGATGAACTTATTAAATAAATAATTTATAATCTTTCAACAAGATGAATAAGTCCGATGGACTTATAAACGTCGCCTCTATACTTAGTAAATTGAAGAAGATTTTCCTTGGCAGCGCAGTGGTGAGAACCACGTCCAACACTCCATGGCCACCGGTTCCTTCGTGAAGAGAGGTTTTCCTCGGTGGCGCGGTGGTGAAAACCACGCCCAATACTCCATGGCCACTGGTTCCTTCGTGGAGATAGGATTTTCCTCGGCGGCGCGGCGGTGAGAACCACGTCCAACACTCTATGGTGTAATAAATACTTTTTTTTACAGTGATAATAAAATAATATATAATAATCTTAACCTTTTGACCGGGATCATATCAATCTTTTTAACCTCGGTTCATTCAAACAGTGTAAGAGATATCTGTGTATTCTCTTTACCTATATACTTGTGTTTTAGTTGGGCGCCACCCCTAGTATTTAGGGGAAAAATAATAGTCATAAAAAAAACTTTACCTCGGCTATCCACTCAGTGGCACGACGACTCTCAACCTCGGGACCTCTGGGTGAACTTAAAACTAAAAACCATGACCAATATAGATTAAAAAAAATAGATTGTTGAAGAAAAATATAATTTAGGCTACAAATAAAAATGACTGTATGAAATAACCATTGTTGGCACTTGTGAATTTATTGTTGTTTCCCTTTTTTCCACATCCAAAGCCTACCTATGGAATTCCGGTTAATTATAATTCTAAATTTACAAGGTATAGCACAGTATTGTTGAAACCAAAGGAAGAGAAAAAATATATATATACAATCAGTAAAATCAATAATTAGACATAAAATACAATGTTAATTATTTTGTTGTATTAGTTTGTCCTTCTGGAAGTAAATAAGTTCTGACTTATTTAGGAAAGAGAAAATAAATGATTACAATAATCAAAAGTTGAAGAGTTGGTTTGACCTCACCCATGTATAATTAGTCCATACTGAAACACCATCTTCATAAATGTGTTTCACTTCGAATTCTTCCACAATTTACTTGAGCATAAATATTGTAGCTCTCACACACACTCTTAGCTTCCCTTTTTT
>CABFOW010002726.1:0-15887 GCA_902141385.1 Timema californicum | reverse complement strand
ACGGGAAGCAAAACAGTGCATTTTTTACTTCACAGTCGCAAAGACAACTTTTCCGTTGGTACCATTCAGAATTAAAGTTACAAATATATTTCTTGTTGTTGCTTTTGCCTGGCTGAGATATTAGAATATCAGGTGTTGAACGACCTCTTTTCTTAACTGTAACTTTCTCATGGAGAGATAGCTGTGACAACTCAAGCTGTTGAAGTTCACTTACAGTCACAGAACTTATTTCTTGGGGATGCAAGGCCATGGTTAAAGTTTCCTGTTAAATAAAAGAACCGAAAAAAATGAGTCAAATAGAATAACTGAAAGCAGAATAGTAATCTAATTCTACACTCTTCTACACTTTATCACATTCAAGAATATGGTACATGGTTTTTAAGCACAACACACGCTGAGTAAAAAAAACTTCCTTCCACCGTCATGCCAGAGCCGGCACTGCGAGAGCAACAGTGCTTTCTCTACCTGGTAGTCCCGCCTTCCTACCCACACCCCTAATATGTACGCATGCGCACAACAGTCAAACACCACGTCAATGGCACTATGAAGTGCACAGTTCATTACAAAGATTTATGTATAGTTTTCATAGACTGGGAGATGGCTACTGAAGTACTGACATTAAGCTTAAGGAATATATATTGTACTACAAAAATAAAGAAAGAATTAAAGAAAAAAAGGACTAATTATATTAAATGTTATCGATAATATCAAGTGGAAATAGGGGGTGCTGCAGTTCCGAAGTGCCTATACACGAGCTGCCACTGGTTATTTATTTTACCTCAGAAATCCAAATAGCTAGCTTACTTATTATTATCAACTACCTATTTATTATTTCAGTCAGTTCGTCGTCTCAAAAACCAGAATATTTTGTTAAGAAGTACTAGGATAACAAGAAACATCAAGAGGTATTACACTTTTAAAAATCTGATCCAAGTAATTCATCAAAATTGTTTCAATGGCTCTGTCAATCTACTTAGTTTGTTGTTCCTTAAAAGGAGCAATTCTGTTAACAACATCAAAAGTTATTTTTACATCTCTTGACTCCGTTTGTTTCTGAAGCAGGACAAGTCTGTAGATTAAATATTCTTATTAAATAACTATAAGTAACGTCACGAGTAGATTAAACATGACTTGTATGGCTGAAAGGTGGCCCTGGAAACGGTAAGGACCTGGATGGCTCAGTGGATGATCATTTTTTGCGCAATTAGTCAAAGCCACTGGGTTCGATTCCCATTTCCGGATTGTCAGTTTTTGTTTACTTTAACTTGATTTAGATACCCGGAACGATCCATCACGTATCAGTCTTTGATACACACTAATTAAAAATTTAGCAAAGTTGTTTTCTGTTTGGTTGCTAAATCAACATATAAACTGAAGCTATCTTTCGGAATCGAACTTGCTTAGCAAAAAAAGGGGGGGGAGCTTTCGTAATCAGATATACACAAAAGAAGTGAGCTTTCAGAAGGCGGATACCTCCCATCTTAAGCTATTTTGGTCTTGGCGTTCTGGATCTAACGAGTGTGAAATGATCCCACCAGTCAGTGGAGCGACCAGTCGATAAGCTGAGTCTAACCCTTGACACATGGAATGATTGATGCCCCGCGCTCAATCACAACCCAGCAGGAATTCTAAAAGGAAAACGATGTTCTTACAGCCCCTACTTTATTTTGTGCTCCTTAGCTTCCAGTCATATTGTTATTCATATTGAGGTGTTTTTGTATTCATCGCCATAGTGTGATCTTTTTATTATTTATGTAATACAAAGCGCGAAAATAGCAAAACGATGTAAAACATGTAGGTATAACTATATGAGGTGCGCTACCAGCCAAAGTTATCAAAAGTGAACTTAATTTACTAAATACAAAAGATAATATTAATCGAATCTGATACACTCATATACACTCATTTAATTACGAATGGAAAAATCTCACGGATATAAAAAGTTATTAGATCTACTTCCATGTATGCATATTTCAAGTCATGGAATATGCAGCTGTCACCTTTGATAGATAATAATAATAATAATAATAATATCTAACAGGTTTGACAGCTATGGTATGTTGGAAATTTCTGTTGGTATGGCGTTATACAGTAGGATCATGTTATTAAGTATCGATTAAGTACCATATTTGGCACGCGTTGTATTTTCCCCGGACGTTCATTGTTCAAATCCCAACCAGTTATTTTTTTAGCACCCCGTCTTAAAATCTATCCAGGCCATAAGCATATGTACTAATTACGCTAATAAGCTAGGGATGAAGAAGGTTTAATTTAGAGAAGTATATCTACATTTGCAAGGAGGGAGAGTGGAAATCCATTTAGGTAAAACCACCCTCAATACACCCGAACATGATTGAGCCCCGATCTCCCCGTTATCTGCATTCCAGTATATTGTGAGTAGCGCCTTAAATGAATATAGTATTAACTAACAGTTTGACCTGTTATTCGCACAAGTAAGCAGCCCCAAAACTATAATAGATTAGGACGTTCAATATTCGGCTAGCAACCTTTTAATGTTTTCTCCTTGTACAATCCTGAGCTAACTATGGCAATCCCAAGTCAATTATGGCAATCAATAAAATAAATTAAATTAAATCTTTGAAACGAAATCTTGACTAGCCTACAAGCTTAGTGTACTTAACGAACGAAATATTTGCCTTATTACTATCATAAGTTAGTTGAAATAAAGTAATATACATTGTTACAGAAAAATGTTGGAAAGAGGGAAAAGCGGCTTACCAAAGAGCGTAAATGAAATAATATACTCTGTTACAGAAACGAATTGAATAAATTACTATCACAGTTTTACAAATATGATACAATTCACCGAACTATATCAGCAGAAGTTGTTTATTTAATCATTATGTTTAAAACACTTCCAAGCATTTAGGATAACCACCCCAAATAATAAAATTTGAAATTTCTAAATTGGTTCAAAAAAATGTAAACATAATATTAACATGCTGTGCTTAGCAATTTTTTTAGTGGAGGGAGCGAGGTCTACTGTTCATAGAACTACAAGCTACAATTATTATAATTATCAACGTAATTATGTATTTTTATTTACTAAACAACATAGTTTTGCATCATCCTTCGGGACAGGCACAGGCCTATATTTTCACCGACTAGTTCAAGCATTTCATTGCAAAGACTGTACCAACAAAGAATTCACCAGCTTTGGAAAGCATTGACGGACATTTCTGCCACACCAGGAATGTCAATGTCATCGATTTGGCAAGAAATAGTCATGCTTTTATAAATTAATTGTCGTCTCACACAACACCCAAACTGCATCCCCTGAACCGCACTTTCATGTGCTCTCTCAAGACTCAATACAGTGAGAACATTAGACAGTCAGTCACCTTGTAGTGTAGGATATCTCATATTTATTTTGTAAAGCCAACCTGCAGTGCACTGTAAGCATCCCCGTGCTTTTATTTAGGGTCACTGAAATCTGGTCCTATCCTCTAAACGTATTCAATGACGTAGATGATATTACTTGTTAGCGCGAGACAGTGAATGAAGTTCCTAAGCACAACCAGGGTTCCATAACAATTGCCCGATCTGCTGATTTCCTAATGAAAAATATGGAGGTTACCAGAATATCTCGATATCCGGCCGATTTTGTATTTTTTTGAAAACTTTGGCGGTAGAATGTTTTCCAAGTGTTCTAGTCAGAATGAAAATTAAGGTTATTTAATTATATAATTCGTTGTTTCAAAATATTGCTAACGCCAAAATAAAGTCGAAATATTCCAACAGGGCTTTTTTTCCCCTTGACAGACCTAGAGTTTGAGCTTTATTAATAGAAAAGGTGTGGGAAAATGTTACATTAGCTGATTTTCAACGAAATCTCAAGCAAATTTGTGGAGTTTTGGAGACCAGATTTGACTGGATTTATCTTTCTTCTAATAGATACAGTACTTTTTTTTATATAGGCTCGCAACAGAAAAATGTAAGATATTTAAGAACTAGTAGCTATATTTCCTATTTACCTCGATATAAGAAGTTTCGTAGTCTCATTTTCCCACTCTCTTGTTGACATGACAATGAGTATATGTGAAGGGTGAAAGGGAGTATAAGCTTAGACACAATAGAGAAGTAGTTTCAGAAAACGACACAGACCATTGTATTTTAAGCCGCGTGGCCGTACAGTGATTTATACATTTTCGCTGACCGAGGTGGGTGCCTTATAGGGCCTCTACACGATCAGTCAGACTGTCAGTATTAATAACATAATCATTAATACTGACATTCTGACTTATCATGTAGGGGCAGTACTGATGGACTGATGGTCGGACTGACTAAACTACTGATGTGGTCCGAATGTTCTGGGGGAGACTGACAGTAATACTGACCGTGTGTGCGCTCGTCAGTATTTCCGTCAGTCTCAGTAGAAACATAAACTGCCCACGCCTTTTTATTGCCATCCTTGTTGTTGCACGTTGCATGCAGGAGCTGAGACTGATAAAAATAATGATATGAAGACTGACCGTGTACAGTCTTGCTGTAAATACTGATGCATACTGACAGTCAGATTGTCAATCTTAGGACTGACAGTCTAACTTAGCGTGTAGAGGCCCTATTAAATTTCTCAAACACATAATCCTAATTAAATGAAGGCACTGGCGTATAAGTCAACGAGTAGTAAGACGCGGTGCTAGAAACATTACGTTGCCAATTCTTGTTCACTGTTCAAAATCCAAAATGGTGAGTGAGTCTAGATGCTGTCGGGAACATTAATATATTTCTTAGTTTGATTTGTACATGTACCGAAAGTACGGTGGTTCTGTGTAAATTAATATTTACAGTGTTTTGAACATTTTATATTATTAATCACTTCAGCACTTAATGTGTGTAATTTATACAATATGTATTTAAGACTTAAAATAACATATCATGTGATTGATTAAAACGTAACGGTGCATTTTTACGCATAGGGTTTGCCTAGGTCACAGACAAGGATACACCTGACCCACAACCTCCAGGTGAAAATGGCTGCGTTCATTGGGGAACCTTGAATCCTTCAAAACGGGTATTGCTAGGTACCATCAAGGGGCTTTTTTTCTTTATTGTTTCTAAAAAAAAAGCTAATTTAAACATGGTTCCACTGACTAGAGAGAAGAAGACAAATATCCTTCTCGAGTCAATCGGCTGGCTTCTATAAAGCTAAGTTCAGGTACTGACCCAACCCCCTCTTCACATAATCCCACCTCACAAAGAGCTTAAGAAGACTGAACATTACGATTACAATGGTACCTTTATGACGAACACGTTAAAAGTGAGTCGTTTAACAACTGCACATCATTTTATCACTGAGCATTGACACTAGCGAACCCCAGTGTCGATGGTCTCAACCTGGGTCAAATAGTGCAGTGAAACCTCCGTAAGGCTGAGTATCTGTTGTATATCTGTGGCCTGGACAGATCCTATATTAATGCAGATGGACATCACGTTTATAGTGTATCCATGCATTCACATAAATAAACGTTCACTTCTATTCAAGAACGCTCATATATTATTTTAAGTTAAGAAAAACAACCAATACAAGTAATTAAGTAAAAATATTTTGTGTGTAAATTATCATTGTTGATGTAAACAATTTTATTGGTATTTGTAGTCTACCTATCAAACGCTATGGGTATCAAGTTGGTTATAGCCAAAGCATTAAGAAATATAACTATTTCATGTTGGTATTGACCTAAGCTTACTCAATGAAATTTGGCTAACTTTTATCACATCTGCTACCTACGTTGTTGTTTTTTTGGTTGGGAAAAGATTATATGGACCTTGGTTTCATTCCATTGTTAAATTTATATTTAATGTACTGTACGTTCTGCCTTTCCTAGCTTGTACCAAAAGATACCAACACAAAACATAAAATTGTAATTCAAGTTTTTATTTTTGAAACACCAATGGCACTTTTTCTTTAATAAAAGAAAATCCAAGGACAAGTTAGTTTAGTTTTATCCAAGGTGGGACCACGAATTGAGATTAATGACAAAATCCATATTAATGACAAAATTGCAACCTTACTTCTTCTAGGTCACAACAATGGATACATTATTTAAATACATCTTTTGTTTAGTTTTGTCTGGTTTGAGAGCTTAAATAAACTATTCCGAGTTATTATGTGTAATTTGTATTAATTTGACGAAATTTTATTTTGAAATGGCGAACAAACCAAATCCTAAAGTTGTTGAGATCTGCAAACAGTTCATATTGAGTGATGAGGATATGAAGAAAATATCTAACAATTTCCTGGCAGATATCAAGAAAGGATTAGCAAAGGAAACTCACCCAAAGGCTGTTGTCAAGTGTTTCATTACTTACGTGACAGACCTCCCAGACGGAAAAGAAACGGGTGACTTCTTGGCCCTGGATCTCGGTGGGACAAACTTCCGAATTTTGTCGGTTCATTTAGAAAATAGGAAATCCGAGATGATAAATGAAGTGTACGAACTAACTAAGGATAAAATAGTAAATACATCAGTCGTATTGTTTGATCACATCGCCGAATGCTTACACAACTTCATTGTGAAACACAGTTTACAGGATAAGTTACTACCGTTGGGTTTCACTTTTAGCTTCCCGCTGGTGCAGGTGGCTCTAGACGCGGGGTTGATTCTAAAATGGACCAAAGGTTTTGACGCCAAAGACGCCATCGGACAAGACCCCGTCAATCTGCTGCGAGAAGCCATCAAACGCAAGGGGGGCATGAATGTGGACGTGCGCGCTATCGTCAATGACACGACTGGTACCTTAATAGCTTGCGCGTGGAAGGATCCTAACTGCAGACTAGGTCTGATCGTCGGCACCGGAACCAACATGTGTTACGTAGAAAAGGTAGAGAACGCCGAGATGTACCAGGGCGATAGGACAAAGGAGTACGTCGTCATTAACACAGAGAGCGGTAACTTCGGCAGCGACGGAAGTTTGGATTTTGTCCGCACTGAATTCGATAGAGAAATAGATTCCAAAAGCATAAACGCTGGACATCAGTTACACGAGTGAATTCGATAGAGAAATAGATTCCAAAAGCATCAACGCTGGACATCAGTTACACGAGAAGATGATCTCTGGAATGTACCTCGGTGAACTTGTAAGACTGGTGATTTTGAAGCTGGTAGAAAATAACGTCCTGTTCGGTGGGAAGAGCTCAGATAAGTTGAAGACCCCTCACTCGTTTCAGTGTAAATACGTCACTGAAATACTGACAGACACGAAAAATACGTTCGTTCATGTGAAGAAAGTCCTTGAAGAAATGGAAGTGAAACACGCTAAAAAGCAGGATTGGCACGACCTGTACTACATCTGTGATATTGTTAATAAACGCGGTGCCAGTTTGGCCGCCATTGGCGTGGCGACATTGATAAACAAGATGGGTTTCAGTCCAGTCACCGCGGGTATTGACGTGAACTCTCTACCGCCTGATCCCAGGCTTTCATGATCAGATGATGGAGGTGATGAAAAAATTTGTTGATAAGAACATTGAGTTTAAGTTGATGCTGTCAGAAGATGGGAGTGGACGGGGGGCCGCACTGGCGGCCGCTTCTGGGTACGAAAGTAAAGGCACATCTTAGGATACAGTCTAGCGCGAGTTGGGCTTAGCAACACAAATCCAAATTCAAAAATGCGGTTAAATAACATTATTTTCATATTTTACTTGGACAAATTCTAGTATCTTTTATGATTTTTTTTAAAAGTATTTTAGTGCATTTTTGTACCTTTTAGTTTTGATTACCACCGAAGAGACAAGCTTGAATAACATTACAAAATCTTGTCTAAGGGAACCTATTATAACCTACATAGTTGGGGCACATGTAGGCATCTCTCATGTTAAAATTTTAAATTTATAGATTTTTAAGAACATGTAGAGATAAATTTATAGATTTTTTTAAAATGAAAAACGCTACCTATGAAAATAGTTTTATTTCCCCATTTGCTCAATTAACTTAGCAAGTGTTCTAACTTTGTCAAAATTTGAATTAGTGCATTTTATTTTCATTTTTTCGAAGTATTTAACGTGCACTTTCCGAACCGATTGAATATATTAGCACACGACTAATAAACTAACTTCAATCTAAAACAGACACAACACCCAGGCCCCAGCCGTTAATTCATCAGTGTAAAAGGAGGGAAACCCATGTTTCACCAATGATCAGTTTTTTGGTCATGCCAGGAATCGAACTCAGGATCCTTAAGTCAGCAGAATTAGTTCAGTTTTTATTACTACAAAGTGTTACTAGTATCGTCACAAAAAATAATATTACATATTAACAAGGTTGTGTAGCTTTCTTCTCACAGTAGAGACTACTTTTAGCCAAATTAGGGATGAATCAGTAGCCATAGCTATTATTGTGCTTTTTTGTAGTGAGGATTACTCCATCTAGATAGATATCATATTATGAAAATTGAAAAATGACATCTGGACACGGGAATCGAACCCGGGAAGTTTGGCATAGTACGCCAATGCTCATATGATAGCTCAGTGGTAAGAGCATTGGCATACTAAGCCAAACTTCACTTCACTTCTAAAGGTGAATTCACACGTATGCTGAAATTTGAAAGCAGTACAGTAAGTCAGCACCGCTTAGTAGTGCAGCTGTTCACACGCTCGCGGAAAGTTGGGAAACTCTGTTTACCCATGATGCATTGAAACGTCAGAAATAAAAACGAAAATATTACAATCAATGCAAGTTACTGTATTTAAAATTAAATGAAATGTTTTACTTACTCCCTGAATTTGATTATGTCATCGATAAAACTCATGGCTTCCAATAAACTGTAGTTTTTCATCTGGTCTACTTGATCGGTTTTCTGTAGAAGTGCTGGAAAAGTTGAAATTATCTCTACTCGAGCAGTGCGGGCTACGCTGGCCAAGCGGACTTCTTGTGATTGGATTAGAGCTGTCACGTGACCAGATCTCAGCACTGCTTGCGTTTTACAGCGAACGTGTGAATCAACAGTAAGAGTGTTAGGAGCACATTCCAGACTGAATAAGAGTGACTTGCCCTATTAAATTGGTTGAGTGTAATTAAAAGTACACATAGGTATCGTTTTAATTTATTTGAGGTATTTAGTGTGCACTCTCTCAGCTGAGTGATTATATCAGCACACAACTTATAAAATAACTTAAATCTAGAACAGATACAACACCGAGCCCCCCCAACCGCTAATTCATCACCATTAGAAGGGAAATACAAATTTTACCAATGATATTTTTTTCGGCCATGCCGGAAATCAAATCCGGAACTCTTAGTTCAGTGGACAGGCTAACTACCGACTGAGCTAAGATGTTGGACTCACAGGTAGCAATAAGAAAAGTATAAAAAAACAAAAAAAAAGTAAAATGAAGTACTACATGGATCAAGCGGCCATCAGAACTTGGTGGGAGAAGTAAGGTAGATTGTCCAACTCACGTTGCAATAATAGGGCATAATTATGGGCCTAAAACAATTTATTAGATCCTGATTATGCTCCAGAAGCTATTTAGATCCGTAAACTGAGATAGCAGTAACAAAGGAGAGATTTTTTCCTATTAAGTTTATTACTCTATAGCTACGACTTTAGTTTAATGCTAAGACATTTACATCTGAAAATAAATTTTATTTTACTGTTTCCTGATAAATCATTTTGAAATAATTGAAATTACACTCCTAACTTTTGAGATTATTTTATGTACAATTTATATAAAATCACAATGACTAATAATTAGATAATGTATGCTGCAAAATATTATAAACTCATAAGCAACAACTAAAAGAACAAAGTTAAAAGTCCATAAATACTTCATATTAAGGACAAAACACTCTCTAGCTACTACAGTTTAATTAATCCCTCATCCTCCCCTCTCCTACTTTACCTGTGTATACTCTAAAATGATGGTAAATATGCTTGCCAAATACATGATGATGCATGTTCCTAGAATGCATAAATATAATCAGATAGGTATTTAATTAATACATAATTTTTTAAAGCTTGTTGTTTATATGATTATTTTACTAATATTATTTGCATTGATTTTATTTATTTGAGCTATACTAGCTTAGTAGATAAAATCATTGTGATATTGATTCTTGAATATTTGTTCAATAGTTGGCACACTGTTTTACTTGAGATAAGTATTCAGCAGGCCCTGGGTTGTAAACACCCTAGTTTATTGGTCAATATTTGTTGGCGAGTGAGCGGAAAGGGGGAGTGTTGCAACCCCATAGACTTTGGTCAAGGTCATTGGAACATCTCTAGCTTTGCCTGCTGTTTTCAAGCAGCAGGTCCTGAGCTTCATAAGCTGGGTAGATAGACCCTTTTGGAAGAATAATTACTTAAAACACAATATTCTTGGAATATGAACAAATATTAGTTTAAAAAATTAATAATATATAGATATATTATACATGTACTCCTATATTAATTCCCAATTCAAACATTACTATTCACACAGTTTGCACAGACAGCATAGAATTAAGAAACTAGTCCATATAGTTATGGGTAAGCAGCACAGGACTGGCAGTCCCAGAGAATACGCCACTGACCTTAAATTATCTTAAACATAATTAACCACATCCTGGTGACCATGGTAACCATTCTTCTTTCTAGAGAAATTACTTGGAACCAGTTGGGAATTGAACCTAGGAACTTTAGGATAGCAGCCAGATACTCCGGCCGCTATACGAGGCTGGTTAAACAATATCATTATTTGTATGATGAAAAGTCAGACACCTTGGTTCGGTCGGTAGCATGTCTGCTAACAGATTTCAGGGTTGATTCCCAGCATTACCAAAACATTTATCATTAATTAATTTCACAGTGATGACTTGCCAGCGAGTGAGTAGGGTGTTGTGTGTTTTCTAGATTTAAGTTAGATAATAAGTCATGTGGTGTTATAGTCAATCAGTTCAGTGTCATAGTCACATCCAAGTTCAGAAATTCATCAGGAAGGACTATGAAACACTCAAAATAAATTTCCAAGAAACCAAAATATCACCAAAGGGAGAAAATATGTAAAGAATTAAAGGACATATAAATAGGAATGAATAACAAAAATAGTGAAAACACAGGAAGTGGGCAAATTGGATGTGACTATGTTACTGTTAACTCAATTATCAGGTAAATATATATAATCACCGGATTTTATGTAAAATAACCAACAGTTCAGGTGAAAGTGATAAAAATTTTCATGTTATAGTCAAATAATTCACGTAAACATGTTATTATGTATAATATCACATATCTGTTGTGCGTATCAATCTTTTATTGAGTGTGGATGTGTCGTGTTATCTTGATATATATAATCTGTTCGTTTAACTTAAACTAGCTTAACTTAACTAAAATTTCAGAATATTTTAACACTTTAACCAAACAGATTTTATTTAAAATAACCGGTTAAAATAATAAATTGCATGTATTTAATCACATCAACCACTAATACCAGTTACTTTGGAAATAACCTGTCAGTATGCATAGTAACTAATGTAATACTTTAAAGGTGACAACTGTGTAATCTATAACTTTTAAAGATGGGATACTCAAATCTTATGACATTTGAGGTTTAGAGATTTGTATGGATCTCAAAAAAAAAAGTCTCTCAAATACAATTATAAAGATTTTGACTTAAAATAACAATTTTAAGCAATTGGTAAGAGGAATTATATAAATTTGTGACGTTAGAAGATTAACAATATCATACCAAAAGTTATCTTATCACCGTGTCTTAATACCTGTTCAGGATAAACACATAAGTACATAATTACTCTAATGGGTTAAGGATGCAGAAATAAGCATTTTAGAGGTAATCTCCTCTCATTTGCACGGAAGAATAGGAAACCAGTAAGGAAAAATTATCGGTAGACACAGTCTAGATTCAAACCTTAATCTCATTTTCAACAGGTCAGGTCTAAAATGAAAGTGACACTTTTGACCATCGAGCCACCGAGGTGGGTATTAATATAGTTAATTTACTTAAGTTTTCTCTTTGTTGTTTATAATACAGTAATAGACATGACAAATCAAGTAGCACGTCAGTAACACCAAGCCTTAAACAACTTCTTTTTTTTAATTCACTTTAAATAACTCATTCTTAGGATTTGAGATTCAAAATAGAATTTAAGATTCGGATCAGAGAAATAAAAATTTTGAGCCAGGTCTTTAAGGAAAACCTCTTTTTAACTTTTAGAGGCAATATAAAGCATGAGCTGTGTTCCTATTTTCATTATAAAAACATGGTGTGTTACTTTAATTTGTTTAAGTCCCTTACCTTAACATCTTCCATACACTGAACAAAATGTACCTCAGAAAGCATTAAAGAGGTTTACTTTAAAAAGCATGTGATATCATTTAAGTGGGTATTTAAGTTACAGCTTTTAAACTAATCTTTCAATCTCATCCAAACAAGGATCACAAATGGGTAGTTCTGAGTTATCAATATAATATTTAGCACCGCATCTTACTATCCGTTCAGGTTATACGCTCTTAGTACTAATGGATTAGGAATTGGGGAGGTTGAATTAGAGGAAGTGAACCCGCACTTGCGTGGAGGTAGAGTGGAAAACCATTTAGAAAAAAACACACCCCAGTTCACCCGACCGAGATTAGAACCTCGATCTCCCCGTCCTCAGCAGTCGAGCTCAACACGACTTGCACGTTAGCCAACTACGCCACCGAGGCGGGTTTCAGAGTTATCAGTCTAAAGAATAACGCTACTTTTCTTTTTAGGAAAACAACAATGTGGTTATTTGTATTTCCAATTTTCTGTACCTTCTAACACAAATTATAATACTGTCAAAATTATAGAACACATTTTGAAAGATTTAAAAAATATGTTAAAATATATATAGGCAAATGTTAGCAGAGTATGTATGCCATCGGTATTCATCTAAATTGCCATGGCTGTTATAATTAATTCCACACTTTAGCTCAGTCAGTAGCGTGTTTGTCTACTAAACTAAGGGTCAGGGGTTTGATTCCCATCATGGCTGAAAATTTATCATTGATTATTATTAGCACTGCATCTTACTACCCATTCAGGTTATATGCACTTACACTAATGTGTAAAGGTAAGGTGATTGTGAGATGAAAAGAGGACCTACAGTTTAACATGGAATCCGAAACAAGATGGAGGCCTGGCATTCCACACATTCACAAGTTGTGATTAATCCAAGTCTTGTCAGAGGTGAAGGAAGGGTTTGGCAAACAGATAAATCTGTGCTGAGATTTATCATTGATGAAAATGGATTTACTCTTTCACATTGATAAATTAACAACCAGGGACTGGATGTTATGGTTATTCTAGTCTTAAGTTAGATTATAAGGCATATGGAACTATGACAGGCCTAGCAAGCAGTAATGGATGGATAGATGTTAAAACTAAAGTTTATTTGATATTTGTTGGTTCATTTTCCTATCGCCAATACGCTTTAAATTAACATAGGCAAAAAGGGATGAAAAACAAAATTGCATGAAGATGCATCAGTTCTCACATGAAAATTATTAAAAGAGAAGATTAAACCAATCAAGGTTTGAACCTAAAGCCATCAGTGAAATCAAAGACTGAACCTCGACTTGTATCAGAAAACAGAGATGGTGGGCGAACCTTTAAATATGTTTAAAATAAGATTCAATAATAAAATGCTTTAAAATTTTATTGCAAATATACATAAGAACATTCTTTATTCACGTATAAATACAATACTAACTTTAATAACAATGCTGCTATACCATTGAAATATATATAAATCAATACATAAGCAATAAACAATATTCAAATAATAAATCACAGAAAAAAATACTATATAAAAACTTTGATTAGCTAATCATAATGTACAGAAAAGAGTTGAATCATTTAATTTATTACTCTTGTATAGTTATGTATGTACATAATAAAATTATTAAAAACACAGAAGTTGAAACAATTCTATAGATGGGATAGAGTTTATACAAAATATTGTACAAGGAGTGGCAGTCAGGAAAAGTAGCCAGCTAAATTGAGATTTTTTCTTATATTAAAAACCTGGCAACTTTTAGTGACCAGCATTATATAATAATTTACAAAATAGTACCAAAAAAATCAACTAATGTGTTAAGAAAAAATTGTTTCAACACAAATTTAAAGTTTAGGAATAGGTGGAAGCAAATGAGTGAAAAATAATATTGGCAAAAAAACAACAATATATAATGCAGTAAAACTCTAAATTAATTATCTACATAGAGCAATCTTAACAGTCTGAGCATAATGGCATATGAACACACACACAAAAAAAGAAAAATGTCTTGATCAAATGTGGTGGTGAATTTAGCGTTTACGGTGTAGATTGTTATATGCAGAAAATTAATCTTAACAATGACAATGAATTTAATATTCAGGTGAAAACAATTTAATATATAAAAACTGAAAATATAAGGACCTTAGCTCAAATCCCCTTTCACCTCATATTAACAATTTGTAGTGATGAAACTAATAAAATGTAAACAAGCTTTGCCATAAATTTGAAATAGTTTACATTTCTGGTAGAAATCTGAAGAAAAATAAACTGGGTTACTTTGGTTGTTTAACAAGCCAAATAAAAACAACCATATTCACCTGACATCTTTGCAATCACCAGTTTCTTTTTATTTTAGAACACATGTTTTATTTCTTTAATAAGTTTTAATAGAAACACACTGCAGAGATTGGATTTAAAAATTAATTTCATCAGCAAAAGAGATATACATTCATATCTTGGGAACACATTGGCTGAACATGAACTAGACAGCTCTGTTAAGAATTTTAAAAATCTTTATTTCCTTTTATAATCTAATAATTTTCACTAATTACAGTAGGTTTAAGAATAGATCATTGAAGAGTGATTTTTCTCATAAACATAACCTAAAGATAATTTAATTATTTTAAGTTAAATTCTGTAGGTCACTTGACAAGTTTCAAACACATTTACAAATAACTTATTATAGGTTAATATTGTACATTACGGTAATATATTTTCATTTTATGTATGGCTTTTATCAGTTACTGGAATTTTGCGCAGTTTGGGTATATTAAAATCAGGGACAAATTTTAAACAAACAAATTAAATTTTTAAATATCAATACATTAAATGTAAACAATAGTTATTGGCCCTAGTTGGATATTTATTGATTTCACCACCAATAAAAGTCTTATTAAGTTTTTGTTTATGACAAGGTAGAAGGGCTAAAACAATATTTTAACTTTTCACTAAATAAAAGTTCAAAGCTAAACAATATTTTTTTAAGAAAAAAAATATATATCATGGAAATGGTTCAAAATGGATTAAAATTTAAACTATAACAATTATTTAGTCTCAACCAAATTCAATTGATGTACAGTAGAGCGTCAATTATCTGAAATGTCAATCAACCAAACGCCTATTTTAAATAATGTAACATGACAAATGAACGGCATACGAGCATTAAAAGAGCCCGCACAGCGCTGTGCGATGACCTGGCATCTTAACTGTTCACTTCAGAAATACACTTTGTCAAGAATTTTTGATATGTAACACAGTAATTAATTATGGTATGATATATTATAGGCCTACTATGTGTCAAGTTGAAAAATTTAATAATAAATATAGGTTTTCCAATGTTTATTGTATTTTTATTGCCATAATTTTTTCCTTTATTGTTTTATGATCATTCTTAGTGTTATTTAAGATATAGCAATGAAATTTGGTTGTGTGTTTGATTATCAGAACAATTTGAATATTTCGAACTAACCTTAGTCCCTATTAGTTTGGATAATCGACTCTCTACTGTATGTTAGCAAAATTATGCTAGCCCTAAATTAGATAAACACCATCTCTCACTAAAATTTCATTTAAAGCAATGTAATTAGGGGGTTTAGATTTTTTTTTCCATTATCTAAAAATATGTAG
>CABFOW010002725.1:76250-92894 GCA_902141385.1 Timema californicum | reverse complement strand
TTTAGGTAGGTGTCGTCTTGTACTTAGTGTAGCGCCGCACTTGAGGCGTACTAAATTTGACTATGAAACTGGCCCTTAGACCACGCGGCTACCTAAGCGGGTAACTTCTATTATTTTCAAAATAAAACGAACTAATCAGGTTCTACGTTATCTTGGTTCTTATTTACATTTTATAAAACTTTTTAACACACACACACACACATGCACGCACAAAGTACATCCGAGATATTATTTATGAAATTAAATTACAAGAAAGTGAAGAATCAGCAGAAACACTCTCAAAGTAGGAGAAAGCTGCGTGTTATAAGAGAAAGAGTTGAAACAGTCGTCTTCAACTTCCTCCCTCCACCCATTACTTTGACCTCTCCCCCTCTCCCCCCAACACTACATTACCATTGCTAATTTAATAGACATCATAAATTCGTTGGACTGAAGAAGGGAAGAGAAGGAGTAAGTTAGCTTACACTTAATACTGTCTGCCTTAATTCCCCTCTTTTTTTTCATTACAAATAAGCTGAGAGTCTTTAGATATGGTTTTTTTTTTCACAATATTTTTTTCTTATTTTGTTTATCTTTTTTTTTTTGTTACTTTATTTCTATAGTCGTAACTTTTAATATAATAAAAAAATAAAATATCTCACCAATCTATTTGGTAAATATTTTATGCTCAAACCTGCTTTAGAACCAATAAGCTTTTTATGAACTTGGTTTAGTCGATTGATTATTAACTATTGAATGCACTTCAAATTTAAAAGGCACCCATAGTAGGTGTCCCAATATTATTCTAACACTATACGGAACGGAAAAACGTCAGGAAATATTATATTTATAATTTACAAGCAAAATTTAAAATCTCTGAAATATGATAAAATAAAATGTATAATCTATTGTATAAGTTCAAATACGTTAAATTTATTCGTACAGATTTTATTTACTTATTTCTCTTATTTATATATATTTTTACATCCTTTCTTACTGGTGATTCTGATTTAGAGACGAGAAAGCTGGAATTTAAAAGAAATGTATCCGAGCTTGCGTAGAAAAATAGTGGGACGTCATCTAGGGAGAACCACCCTCATTACACGAAGCCAGAATTAAAGCCCTGACCTCTCCTCAACGACCCACCAGACTAAACAATACTGACGTTTAGTTTGCGTGTCCGCCTATGAAATATATTATTTATTTAAAAAATTATAATATGTTTATAATATATTTATATTCATTGCAAGTGTAAGACTTATTTTGGCTCTCCTATACAATATAATGTGTTTATAGTGCATATAGTATATAAGCTTATACAGAAAGTTCGGAAAATCATATCCCAAACTGCACATATAGCTTGTTTGAACCAAAAGTAATACATAATCCCTTTACACTTACATCCGGAAAACTATGCTAATACCATTAAATTGTGTTCAAGGTTTCAGCGTACAGCGCCGGAAGATCAAAGCTGTTCAAGCATGCGTGTAGAACAGGTTGCATAGGAGTTAACCTCACGGAACTACAGACCTCAACATTTTGGAGCACAGAAGCAGTACATAACACAAATAATAGTAAACAACACACCAGTCCATCTATAAATCGGATACGTTCTGAGGGTCATCATTAACAGTTCCACATCACAGAAAGTGCTTAACACTATTACATGTACAGTATAACGCGCCTTACTCCTATGCAACTTGTACATGCATACTTTTCAAACAAACTATATGTGCAATTTGGGTAGTAAGTTTCTAAACACCCTGTATATATGTATGTATAACAGCTTTATTGGCCTTTATATATTGCATTTATAAAAGCATTTAGAGAATAAAAATCGGATCTTTCCTGGGCTGAATAAAAAATTGTTCGTGTTAAATTTCAACTTGGAGTCGATGTTTGAAAAGTAACTAATATTAATTTTAAAATTTAAACAATATATATATATATATATATTCTACACTCCCATTTATGATTAATGACTTAATGCTTGATGATCACGACTATTTTCTTCATAGTACCATGTAATTAAGCACTATACGAGCCATGAACATCGCGTTCAGTCAAGAATGAGTTCTTCGTAGTGTTGGGACGTATACACAATATATTAATATTTAATTTTTCCTGTGATATAACAGCCAATGAGTAGGTCCTTTAGTAGTAGGCTAGTACCAACACATTACAGGTAAGAGGTATGAGGAACCACATGGTTTTTGATAAGGGCCTACTTGAATGACAGGAATCGACACACAATAATAATTTGTACTCCAACATTGAAGGTACTGTGCATATGCTTTTAACCGGCCCCGTGGTGTAGTGGTCAGTGCACCTGGCTATGAGTCTGGAGGTCCCGTAGTGTGATGGTCAGTGCACCTGGCTACGAGTCTAGAGGTCCCGTGGTGTAGTGGTCAGTGCACCTGGCTATGAGTCTAGAGGCCCCGTGGTGTAGTGGTCAGTGCACCTGGCTACGAGTCTAGAGGCCCCGTGGTGTAGTGGTCAGTGCACCTGGCTACGAGTCTAGAGGTCCCGTGGTGTAGTGGTCAGTGCACCTGGCTATGAGTCTAGAGGCCCCGTGGTGTAGTGGTCAGTGCACCTGGCTACGAGTCTAGAGGTCCCGTGGTGTAGTGGTCAGTGCACCTGGCTACGAGTCTAGAGGTCCCGTGGTGTAGTGGTCAGTGCACCTGGCTACGAGTCTAGAGGGCCCGTGGTGTAATGGTCAGTGCACCTGGCTACGAGTCTAGAGGTCCCGGGCCCAATAACCGTCTGAAATCATGAGGATTATTTATCAAAGTGGAATTAACCCAGTGGTTGCCAGGGTTCGGTTAATTAATCTTAGGTTATGTTTAATGGTCTCTACTAGTTCCACATTCTCCTATTCACCACCTCAGCTCATCGAGACATGGAAAGAACTTCCACGGAAATGATGTGCGATTAGTACAGTCAGGCATCGGTAAATTATAAGACCTACTGTCTAATCCTCTCAATAGGCCTGATGGGCTACGGAAGATGTAGCCCGGATGAGCAATATTATTACTACCTAAGCTTTTAACTATATAAAAAAACTATAGTTGCAGCCCGCAATCGAGCCATAACGAACGAGCGGCTGCCATCTGTTGGCGATGACAGTGTCAACATTTAAGCATATAGGGTGTTATTTTGTCAGCACAAAGAACCTTCCAGTAGCTATTATATATAAGTTTATAAAACGAGGCCACTATTTGTTCATCCAAGTATTCTCATTTGTCCTCAAGGACTGAGTTAATCCCGTTCCAGACCCATACCTTTACATAAGATTCTGGATGCACCTAGGATTGAACCTGGAGCATCTTTATCCAGGAAAGCTGACCATTAGACCACAGAGGTGGTCGTTTTTGACTGGATTTCAATTTTAATTCAATCATAATTGAGGAATAAATTTTTTATAAATACGTTTTTCTAATGAGAGGGTTGCCCCAAAATTCAATATAAAAAATGTAAGCCCGAGGAGTAGGGGTTAACAGGTTTGTTAAGGTTAAATTAACAGTAGTTCGTCTGAAAGGAGGATATCAACCATATTGTGGAAAAATCACATTAAGTGAGAGCATCCAGGTTCTAAACACCAGCCACCTGGACAAAAATCATACACACCACAACTAAATTAGTTTTATAAAATATTATATATAATACATAAGGGAGGTAGATGTTACAGGTTTCATTTAAATTATTCAAAACACACCAAAAAGTTTATTAATATATTTTATATTTTACAAATAAAAAGTATTATGTCAGTAATTTTCCTACTTAATAAGTCTCAATTAACACTTGTTCTAGTAGGTATCTATTCCTTTTATTTTATACCAAGGGGGGATGGAAAGGGATACGAGAAAATGCCAATGTTTTTGCAGTTTTTATGGCAAAAGTTTTTTTTTTGCCAAAATAACTAAAATATTGTTCTAGTACAAACAAAGAGTTTAATTTTCTTCACATGATGACCTCAACATTTCTCAAATTAGCTCAGTCTATTTGATAATTGTTTGAATATATTATCAGTAAGTCTAAATGTTTTATATAATATCTTAAAATGCTATTTATTACCCGATTTTCCGAAACTATTTATTTTAAACACACATACCTAATCACGCCATTATCTTACGGGGTAGGCAAGGAACTGTACAAGTAGCTCAACAATTATGTACATAGTCTAACCTCACTAAGTTATCTACACTTTCCTATGCTTGCATACATACTTCCTTCCCTACAACAGCCGTATAGCGAGCTATGCATGCTCTTTTAGTCTTAGAACTTTTAATGTTTCTATTTTTCACGCATTCATCTACAACATTTAGCTATGTCTTACATGTCCTACTCTCTTTTGATTCACACACACACTCTCTACCTTCATATATTTGCTTCATCACTCGATCCAAAATCATCCTCTCAACATTCCTAAGCCAACGTAAGACGCTTCTTTTACATTGATCTAATAGATTTCCTTTCTAATCAGACTCCTTCAGCACCCAACCATTACTGACTCTGTCCATCTGAATTTTCCCATGTACATTTCTTGGATATCTCATTCCAACCACCTTCACCTTGCTCTTGTGTTTCTCCTGACAAATCCACGCTTCACATACATAGAACAATGTTGACGTTAACACACAATTATATACTGTGTGATGTAATTTTTGATTAAAAAAATACTTATAATTTTGTTTTAGTAAATGTTTGACCCAGGTTTTCAAATACTGCATTCCGTTGATATCCTTTAAGTTTAATTTTTCATCTCATTTTTTCAGAATACACAACTACTAAAGTATCATATATTAATTATGTATTTACCATTTTAATATATATGTACTCTACTTACTTAGTTTTACTCTATACCATTTTTTTCCGTTCTTGTTGAAGCCTTTTCTTAAATAAACGGATGGACTACCACCATATATTTTTTTGCGTGATTTTAATTATATCTGCGTTGGAGATTGGGTATTTTTTGAATAATTAAGATCTTAATATTATTTATGTTCTTGGTCGCTTAGAACATCTGACTGTCATTCGAGGAACTAATTTTTCTTAACGCAATAAAGAGGAGTCACTATAAAACCATGATTAATGTTTTTAACTCAGCTGGATTTTTTGTGCAAGATTTAAAATTAATATAAAAGATAGTTAGTGTTTATCTGTCAAATTGTAATATTAAGTTAATTTATAATAGTTATTTTACTATTCTAAATTTTAAAAGTTAATTGTTTTAGTAATTATATACTGTCCGAAACTTTAGTCCATATAAACCGAAAGTGGTTTTAAAAAAGAGAGCATGATTGTTATCTAGATGAATTGGTTTTTGTGTCTAAAATTGTTTTGGAAAGAGTAAGGAAAAACCCGTGTTGGGGCTCCTTTCATAATTTTTTAACTAGTTCATTGGACCTTTCATCAGTGAAAATTATGCTAAAAGTAAGGAGTAACCTTTTACAAACGTGAAGTGAGAATTTAAATGAAAGATTGTGTAACTATAAGGCCTGAAAGTATAATTTTTACCAGGGTCATAAATCACCATTCTTCATAGATCGGACACTTTTGGGTGAGATCCATTTCATCTTTATTCATCCTTTTCACTGTCACAATAGTTGGATGGAATATTTATGAATATTCAAGGAGGGAGAAAATATTTATATCCTAATGATGATAATCTGCTAATTTTAAATATTCTGATTTTCTTTAGAGAAAGTTTTAAATTTCATCTCAGAACATCCCTCTAGCGCTTCAGGCTTATAATTGATAAATAGTTCCTAAATGCATTCACCCGTCTGTTGATTTCACTATAATTCTTTCCATTTTACAACAACACAACATTTTTTGCGAGATACACACAAAATTATTCACTTGTTCTAACAGTTTTCCATTTATATTAAGCTGACAATCATTTTCTGATACGTCCTTAACAAAAACTATCACCCTCGTTTTGGAAACCTTTATACGAAGATCCTTTCTGCCTGTCACCACATTCAAATGATTAAATGCATTCTTCAAGTTACTTTTATTCTCAGCCATTAATTTGGTATCATCTGCATTTAATAAAACTTTCACATTCACATCGTCCATTTGAACGCCAACCACGTCCTCACAAACATCACTCATACACTTATCCATGAATAAATTAAAACATCCATGGAGACACAACAAAGTTAGGCAGTTATAAATAATTATAAAGAGAGAAAAACATGTATTGAAATTTATTATTGGAGGTACCCGCGTAGGTGACCTCCCAACCAGGTGACCTTAGGTCCTAACGCTCTCATGTTGGACATGATTGTGGATAGTAATAATATCATGAGTT
The DNA here is from genome assembly GCA_902141385.1 of Timema californicum. Taxonomy (NCBI): domain Eukaryota; kingdom Metazoa; phylum Arthropoda; class Insecta; order Phasmatodea; family Timematidae; genus Timema; species Timema californicum. The sequence goes on along the minus strand of CABFOW010002725.1, from coordinate 86,599 downwards.
ATATCCCAACCAGGTGTCCTTATGTCCTAACGCTCTCATGTTGGACAGGATTGTGGATGGCAATAAGGTCAGGATTCACGTCCGAACAAGGTGTCCTTATGTCCTAACGCTCTCGTTTTGGACAGGATTGGGGATAGCGATAAGATCAGGAGTCATATCCCAACCAGGTGTTCTGAGAGCAAATTATGTGGCTAAATTTAATTTAAATTCTACCTTTTGTCATCCTTATCTAATAACGTGATTAATGTATATGTATAACCTTAATATATACTAAGATATGGTAAAAAAATAAAATCGATGTAAGTTTTATATTATGTCCATATCCACGTTTTAAGTATTATGCTACCCGCTACGGCGCCCACGTGGTTAACGCGCTACTCTCGAAGTAAGCTAGAATACCAATGACGAGGAGATCAAGGTTAAAATCTGGATTGGGTGTACTGAAGGTGTTTTTTTTTAAATTGTTCTCCACTCTCCCTCAAAGAAAATGCGAGTACACTTCCTCTAAATTTTACCTTCATAATTCCTAATACTTCTAGAGTAGTTAGCACATAATCTTATAGACTGAACGGTTAGCAAAACACGGTGCTAAAAAAAGTAGTGTTGTTTATAAAATTAAATAAAGCACAATAAATAATATACCTATTTGTTATTTAAGGGCCAGTCTTCTTAAAATTTCACCGCCTCATACACCTTGAATCCTTTGGGTTTTCCTCTACCAACCTTCCGTTGAATTATGGATAAGCCCTATTATTTTCACTAGCCATTTAGATTTACGAATAAAGCAAAGAGTCTCAACGATTAATTAAATCTATAGAAACACCCCCTTCCTCTATTCCACTACATGCTCTAGGTTTCTGATTTTTCTAGAATAAAGGTGACCTGGTGGTCTAGGGGTAAGGTGTCAGACTTCTGTGCTGGCGGCCGGGGTTCAATCCTCGTTCCCGGCACAGAATTATCTGATCACCAAACCCTTCCTTCACCTCTGACAAGACATCTTGTGAATGTGGGGAATGCCAGGCCTCCACCGTGGTTTGGATCCCACGGCTGTAGGTCCTCCATTTCATCTCACAATCACCCTACCATTACACATTAGCGTAAGTGCGTATAACCCGAACGGGTAGTAAGACGCGGTGCTAATAATAATAATAATAATGATAATAATAATAATAATAATAATTCTAGAATAAATAAAGGGCAAGCACTTAATGTAATATATGGTTAGTAAATGAACAGTTAAATAAATCAGAAGTAAAAATCTGTTCAAATATGAACTGTTTTATATATATATATATAACTAAACAATAATTTATAATTTGATAGTCGATTTAAATAATTAATACATGCACCATTTAATGTGTCAGTCTACACATAGGGGAAGCACGACTATTCTCAATTTTTTTAATCACAACTCTTATCAGCATATATTGAATTGCTTTATTTTATTAACATTTCTTAGTATTTGTTTTAGTACAGTGTCTTACTGCCTGTTTGGGTTATACGCTTGTGAACTAATTAATCTAGTAATTTCAGGGATTAGGAAGGTTATATTAAGAGTAAGTGTACCCGCATTTGCGTGTCGGGAGAGTAAAAAGACATTTTGGGGAGAAAAAACTCAGTACAACCGACCTATATTCAAACCCCGATCTCCCCATCTTCGGCAATCTAGTTCACTGTGAGAGTATCGCCTTAGACCATGGTGCCACAGAAGCAGGTGCTTTTGTATTATTCTTTTAGTTTCATCAAAATCTTGCGTTATTTGAATCAGATGAATAAATAATATTTGCTTATGTAAGCTCATAACTTTTAAACGGATGTCATTACCTTGGACAAACATAAATTTACTTGTGTTGGGGAGAGTACAAAAAATGTATCCTCAACCCCATTTGAATAAAACTACTTTTAAAATATTCCGTGCCATTATTCAATGTAATCCATGTCATTTTGGACTGGGTAAAGGAGGGTAAAAAGGGAACTAGGCTGGTCAAAGTAATATTTCTCTCCCTACCCCTCCAACTTCCCCATGCGAATACGGGGTTGATAACACGTGCAGGGGATGTCGAGCTTCGTACTAAAATTGAGATAATCCCTTGAAGAGTGTGATATCTGCCAACCCCTTCTGATAAGGGGGTGAACAACAAACATATAGAAATGAAATGAGAGCGAGGAGGATATACACAAATATTGGGATAAATAAATCAAATGCGTTGAAGATTAGTTAAAATTGAGATAAACTAGAAACTAGAGAAATAAAAAGATAATTTAAATGTAGCAAAGCAATTTTTAAATAAAGCAATAGTTTTCTAACCCGCTTCAGTTGTCGAACGGTCTGAGGCATCATTCTTGTGCTAGACTGGCCTTCTGTTGATGGGGAGATCGAGGTTCAAGTATTGGTCAGGTAAACTAAGGTGTGTTTATTTTCTAAATAGCTCCCTATTCTCCTTTCATGAAAATGCTGGTAGACTACTTCTAAATCAGTTCCTCCCTCTTCCCTACCCCTTTAGAATCATTATCATTTACGTGTATGGTCACAACAGGTAGTAAGACTTGTTGATAGATAGAGCATACTTACAAGAATGTGCTGATTAAATTACCGCAAACAACTGGAGTGCCGTTGAAGAGAGGATCAGGGTTGGAATCAATGTCAATTGTACTCAGAGTAGTTTTAATTAAATGGTTTTCCTCTTTGCCTACAAGCAAATGTGGGTTAACTCGATCTAAATTTCCATTTTTCTCATCCCTAGTGCGTTAGCTAGTTATTACAAGTGTTTCTGAATGGTTATTAAAATCGCACACCACATTCCCATCAATTCTAAGATACAGTCGGCTCAAAATCTGAGATTTTCACGAACACTATTGCATGGGGATATTAATGGAGATTAAGACTTAATAGAAGTTCCTAATACTTAACATTGTTGAAATATGACATTATATTTGGATAAAAAATTTGCGTTGAAAAGGCCATTTCTGACCATTTTAGAATGGGTTCACAACTAAGAATTGTTCACAAATGTTTATTCTGTCTTTATAGAGACATACTATAGTTATTAACAAGAAACTTTGTCCCCCATCGTCACCGTGAAAAATTTCTAGTAATCATTCAGATTATGAATGCGCTGTACACATTTCTGGCATATCTTAAACTTTCCTTTTACCTTTTACTCCCATACCCCGTGCACGCCTGGAGCTGAGTTGGGCCTGCTATGATACACGCTCTTAAGGCTCTGCCTACCCTCTCTGGCGGTGTGTTGAGCTTTCAGCTCTCAAAATAGATGGCGTTGCTAACATTATACAAACTGGTGAATTCCAGTCATGAGGTAGGAAGCATTACTGGTTTTTTAAAACAATTGGGAGGCTGGCTGACCGGTAGTCAGTCAGGGCCGCAAGCAAACTTTTCCTAGAACTGATAGAGATAAGAAGTGTAGTGTAGGACCGTAAAGTGTGTAGGTAAGTTGGACTGAACGTGGGGAGAAAAAACGTCAAGATACAATCACACTCTCGAGCAGAAAAGTGAGCCTATCCATCCCAGCCATCTAGACGCTTCTGCCCGGGAGTTCAAATCCCTGATGAGAGTATTTTGGGTAGATCTTATTCAATCATTTCCTTCTACTCTCCCACGCAAATGTGGGTGCATTTCCTTAATTAATTATGCCTGTTTAGGTATGAACTAATTACGCAAGTTGGTTAGTGATGAATACGTTTAAATTTAGAGGAAGTGTACCAGCATTCTCGTGGAGAGAGAGTGGGATAATATTTAGGAAATATCACCCGATCATGATTGAGCCACGATCTCCCAGTCATCGGAAGACTAGTGTATTGAGATAGTGACGCCTTAGACCATGTGGCCACCAAAGTGGGATATTACCAATCATCCTGTCTATAAAATAACATAATGGTTAAAATAACATTACTTACCAAATATTTAAAAAGTACGTAAGCTAAAGAGGTGGGAGAGATCTTACGAAAATTCTTCCAATCACCTACGTGAGGGAGGGAAGATCTAAAATCATGTAAAAAATCCTTATGTAATTTAAGGATGGCCCCTTTAAAATAAAAACTATGGGCCATAGATACAAGGCCTAGTAGCCGGGTCATATTATTGAGCAGAGTAGAAACAAACTCAGGTCATTGCTTTATAACTCTCCTTTTAAAAAAAGTCTTGAACTATTTTTTTCAAATGAATATCTGGGAAGGGTAGTGATAAATAATACTGTATACTTATTTTTAAGAGAAAAAAATATTTAAGGTAAAATTACAGATAAATCATTTTTGAAGATTTTGTCACTAATTATAATAACCTATACGAGAGAATATGTAGCTTACGTTTTGGTCGTACCATTTATTTGCGTTTATTAGTAGGCAGGTAAAATAAAAAATAACTCATATTTAATATGCTAAATATAGCCACTGTGCTTTGATTAAATTTTATACTTTAAAGGCTAAACAGGCAATAAAATATTTAAAAAGCAGTTTCATTTTGAAGACTAGAACAATTTTGAGTATAAATATATATGTTATTTTTATTACTGATATCACCACGTCATACTACCTGTTCATGTTATACGCATATATGATCATCTAATGTTGTAGTATTGAGGAAGGAAGCATTTGACAGGTTATCTACCAGTATTTTATTTTGGGAGATGGGGAAACAATTTAGGAAAAACTACGCTCAGTAGACCCGACCAGGATTTGAACCCCAAGCGCTCCGCTATCAGCAGGCCAATTTAACACTGGAGTGACGCATTAGACCATTTGGCCACTGAATTGGGTAAGTGCCATTTAATATGGTGTTTACAGTTTTCAAACATCTATAGGATTTACACAATTTTCCAGAAATAAATATTTTTGGGAATAATTTTTCATCCTTTTGGTAGATTTTAACTTTAGTAATATCTCCTAGGTGTCAGCCTGAAAGCAGGCTACTCCATTCAAGAGGGTACCGTATTTTGGCGAGGATAGTGCCAACATTTTTTGTTTGAGGGTGGCATGTGGTTAGCGCAACGAACCTTCTAGCCTCCTATCTCAGTTTTCTAGACTGAAGCGCTACTTATTCATTCAATTAGCTCCTCATTTGTCCTCGCGAGGTTTATTTTGGTTCCGTTTCAGACCCCCTGCTTCGCAGACAGAATTAGAAGCACTAGGGATCAAACCCGGTACTTCGGGATCTGAAGCCAGTAAATATGACAACCTTACCACAGAAGCGGTCAACTATCAACTACTTACTTACTTTGTGGCATAAGGAACACAAAAGTTCATTAACTTTAATGATGTCAAATATATTTTACTTATGATTGGCTCCATGTTGTGGTCAAGATTGCTAAAGCGCTATGGCTGAGCACTGAGTACGTAAATTAATCAGCTCTGGTAACTTTGCTAGTTCGATTCTAATCAATTATATCTTTGAGTTTCTTTGTGTGCCCTTTCTTCCATCAACACATGCTTCCCAAAATTGTTATTCTCAAGGATATAAAATAATATTATGTAATTACTTTTCCACCTCAAAATGTATACGATCCATTGGATCTTGTTCGAAAGCAAAAAAAAAAGTAACATTTTGTTAATTATATAAAAAGTAACCACCAATGGGTACTTACTGTTCAGGATTCGATACATTTCTTCGAAAACTAGCGCACCAACTGAGAGAATGCAACAGATTCAAATTAAAAGTATCACATTTAATAAGCTAATAAAATCAAATCAACAAGTTTACACTTTGACAAACAAAAATTTCGTTCATTAATTTTTTGAAAAATAACTTTTTTCAAAGTCCATTGAGAGTCAAATTCTGGACCGTAAAATAAATATAGTAAATAAAAAATATTGATAACGTCTACAAATTACATTTATACCCTATTTTATTTCAAATACCTATGTTTAATATGAGTATGAATATTTATTTTTATTTATTATTATAGTGGATTTAAAAATTTAATATACAGTAGTTTTCATATACTCTGAATATTAACACCTATTATTACAACGTGTAATTCTCAAGAATGAGAAAACCCGTGAAAGAATGTAGGATACGAGTGAAGAATTTTACATGTTTTACTGCCTCCGGTAAATAAGGACTAATGTCATAAAAGTTTGTGTATGGAGAAGCATATGGTTTTTTCTTTGAAAATAATGTGTCACTAGAGTAATATTCTCATTGAAGAAAGTTGGGACCAACTCTCTTTATTCACACAGCAGTTAGGACTTTGTAAATATTTTAGTTTCTTAGTACATTAAGATGTTTATATTTAGTTACAAAAATTTTCATAATTGGCCATTGGCCCTTCTTATCCCAATAACCATGGTATTAATGTTTCTTTGACTCAAGAAGGTCATAGAGATTAGCTTTACCCTCACCTACCACCTGGATTCCGATACAGCAGGTTAGCCAACGCTTGCAAAACAATACTATCTTGTAAATGGGTAACGATCATATTAACGGTACCTATTAACAATTAAGATATCTATTTGTAGAAGGAAGTTATATTTAAAACCACGTATTTTTACTAGAGTGTCGACTTGGGAGTCGTTAGAGCTCAATATCGTCGTGATTATTGAAGCTAAGCCATAATTTAAAAATATGTTTAAAAAGAAAAAGAAATTATTCATTAAATAATATGTTATAAACAAACACTCTAGCTTAATTGTACAAAGAAAATAAATAGATCAATTAAAAATTATTGTTTTCACATTTAAAATACATTGAAATGGAAGCATTTTAACGGAAATATTTCAATAATTATTTTTAGAATTGTTTGAAAATGCCATAATAATTATGAAAGATTCCCAGATATGTTACTAAAATAAATAAAAAACAGCAATGATGAATTATTAAATATTTTTTTAAACATTTTCTTTTGCTTTTATGGGTAGGCTCAGCCTTAAGACGTACTGATAAAAATACATAAAAAGAGAGGATCGATTAAGCTGATTGTGGATCAAATTTTAACTTTTAAAATCAGAGTTTAAATTAATCTAACAATATTTCTAGGAGTTCTTAAGCCTTCTATTTCAGGTGGGCAGCAAACCAACATCCAGCTTATTTTTATTTATTTTTTGATCAAGACTTTCACACCCCTCCATTCCCGTCGACATTCTGGCGAAATGATTTATGAAAGGGGGNGGGTGGGGGGGGGGGGGGGGGGGGACTTTCCAACGCGTTATTTTTGACATGTGTGTGGACCTGGTCCTATATAGACTACGTGTGTATATTTGATCGAGTGCGTGCGTGTGTGTCCACTACAATCAACATTACCATACAAACACAATCATTCAGTTAATTTATGATGCCATAGGATGTGCGCTTGATGTGAATTCAGTTTAATTTACTGCACCATTGATGGGAAAGGTAGTGCACCTAACAAAATGAGCGTAGTTTGGTTTGCATATTCTGTTAGCGGGGATATTTAAGGAAATTTGAAAGACAATATCGATAAGGGGGGTAATTTAAGATACGTTCATTTTAAACTTGAATATACTATAATAGACAGGAGATTTTATGTGGGAATTTCAAATACAAACATTTTTATTGTTTTGGGTTTTAATTTTGTATTTTCCTACTAATACATAGAAATAAGATGATGTATGTGATTCTTTCACGCAAAAACCACTACAAGAATGTTCTGACATTTCTCATGTACAGTACATAGCTCAGGCATCCGTTTAACATATAGGCTAATTAAAACGCATGTCTGCCATTCGATTTCAAAATGGAGGCAACCAAACATTACTTTTTGGCCTTTCTTTCAATTTCCGCTAATCAGATTAGCCTTAAAAGATATCTAGATTAGACATGACTACCGTCTTGAAAGAAAATGGTGAGTATATAACACTACCTATTAGCCCGCTCAGAGATCTAGCACCTAAACCTAAATTTTCTGGAAAAAATTCATCCCTACCTAAGCCACGGGAAGTTTAACAATCGGTAAGCCGGGTCGTAATCAGTTTCAATAATATCGATATAGATTCGTTGAATGAAGATACTAAGAGGATGAAAAATGGTGGTACTATAGAACACTTCTGTGGATTAAGCTATGTTATTTATAAATATAGTGTTTTTGGTAGTCTATTTTCAAAATTCTAGATCTTATAATAGAGCTTTATCAAACCTATTAGCAGATGTGGCTTTATTGAGAGAAATTGCTTAAGTATCAACTTATGGTAGCTATAATTATAACTATTACTTCACATTTTTGAGCGATTAAGGTGATATAATAGAAAGTATATTATTTGGAGAGAGTGCAGCTATAACCAGGATAGCTCGAATTCCTTTTTTTTTAAGTAGCAGCTCATACACCGGTTTTTGCATAAATACTGTACATTTTTAAACAATGTCTACTTGTGGGGTTTAATTCTTAATTATTTACTGTAAAAAAACACTTTTATGGTTGTGTACATATGTCTGTGTTTTGTATCTCATATAGCTTGAAATAATAGCGGGATTTTGACAAAGATAGAATACATGTAGATACTTACTAATCAGTATAAGCACCCAGGTTTATTTTTATATTTTACTTATATTCAACAATTTTGGGAAATGTGTTTGTCTATATATTTAAATGTGTGTATATATTACATATATACATGTATATTTATATAGTTACACAAAACAAGTTTGGTCTCATAAATATACCATAAAACATTTATTTTAAGTTAGCAAAGATCAAGTATTTTTACTAAGAACTCTAATCAATGAAAATAACTGAACAAAATTACTTGTAAATATAATAAAATTTGTTTATATAGGCTGAAATATTTGATGAAAATAAATATTTTATCTGATTTAAACTAAACCCATTATCTAAGAAAAAAATTTAGTAACTAATTAATGTCATTTTTATAATAAATATTCTTTAACTCATAAATTCCAGTTCAAAACTGTTTGAAATATTTACTATGCTATAATAACTATATTTTATGCTCAATAAGCTTCTCAATACATTAAGTTAATCTTATAAAAATTAAATATAAAACCAAAAACAAAACATTGATTTATGGACTGTATTTAAGTAATAACAATTTTTTTAAATTCAGACAAAAGTATTCACACATGTATAGAAGTAGTGAGGTTTATAATATCATTAATACCTAAAAGTTAGTCTTTATGTGCACCCGGTTACCAGAATGAACCTCTAGAATGGATATAGGTATGTTATAGATTCTCTGATAGCCAATATAGGTCATTAGATTACTCGGTCTTTCAATTTCCTTTTTTGAGTCCTCATAATAATTGGTCGGAATTAGACTGTGTCCTGTATTTTTAAATGATTCTCTTAAATTAATGAGTTTCAAAGGCGTTCATTTAAAGTGTGATTATCCCTACCTAATTTTTCGTGCCCCATGTCTTAATACCCGTTTAGGGTATTCGAAAATGTACACAAATAAGGTAGGAATGGAAAAGGTATATTCGAGAGGAAACAACTTCATTTTTTGGAGGGCAAGTTGAAACTCATCTAGGGAAAAAACAACTCAATATGCCCAGCCGGGGTTCGATCCCAGATTTATTGTCACTATAAAATCAGATCAGATAAAGTCTACACTATGGTTCACGTACCGTCCGATATAAGTTTATACATACAAACGCATTATACCTCACTTACAATACAAGAAGTGTAATTGTAAACAAGTCTAACCTGTGTCACGTGAAAATTATATTGATCTTTAGTGGTATCTCAGAGAGGGTTAATATCTTTGAAATCACAGCCCTTAGTTGATCATGAAAGTGTAGGAGGACAATAACATCTTTATTGACCAAAATAAATGATGGTAGATCGATATGTGGTCGTTGGGCAGAGGGATACTCACTCTATCCATGATTCTATATTCGAGGAGTATAAGTTGATGTCCCTTGTACCACCGTTCTCCACAAACTATCATAGTTTATCTTTCTCGTGTATCTAAGTGTAGCACGTGTTTAATGAAGCCACCTTAGGTCGGCGGACAGACGATACTTGTTCATGACTCCATATTCAAGCAGTAGAAGTTAAAGTGCTTCCACCGATGTTCTCAACAGACTAGCATACTAATGGTAACCGCGACTTGTGTAAGGAGGTTCAGTATTTCTCGATTAAAACCAAGCTTACATCACCTCTAGGGGGAGGTGGCTGTAGAGGTGCTAAGGGAGGGGGGCTACATCATGCATGAACACCATATAAATAAACATTTATGCATACAGCAAATTTCAGTAAACTTGATAAGTTTTAGAGTCAGAATTTTTTTCAGGACTTTGTTTAAAAGATTACTGAATCGTTATCAAATGTACTTAAAGTGACATTTAATATTATGAATTAAATATATTTCGAAAATCCTATGTAAAGTTAATTTATTATATATATATATATATATATATATAT
>CABFOW010002725.1:0-76194 GCA_902141385.1 Timema californicum | reverse complement strand
TAATTATTTAGAATTGCAATTCTTAAGCGGTAAAATTGCAAAAAAATAATATATATATATTATTTTTTTGCAATTTTACCGCTTAAGAATTGCAATTCTAAATAATTATATATATATATATATATATTATTTTTTTTGCAATTTTACCGCTTAAGAATTGCAATTCTAAATAATTAGGGGGCTGAAATATTCAAGCAAGTTTTATTCGACCTACGCTATGAAAATTCAGCGTTATTTAATTTTATAATAATCCAATTATTAATTTGTTTATTATATTAAGTTATATGAAGAATTTCTTATGAGCTTTAAAAACCCTAATACCTGCCTCGGGGGCCACGTGCTCTAACGCGCTAATTTCATGTTGGTATAAACTGCCGAAGACGGGGATATTGAGGTTTGATCCCGGTCAAGTGCACTGAATGTGTTTTTTCCTAAGAGGTTTCACGCTCTTCCTCCACGAAAATGCGGGTGCATTCCCTCTCATCAAACAGTTCATTAACTACCATGTGTTTCTTTATTGTCGAAAATGCTTGGCTGAATTTTTGTGCTTTTAGCTTCTTCTTTATATACTTCGAAAACTATGATACTCTTTTATTTATAATAGTGTTTAACATATTTCACGTACTGTATTAGGTTCAAAGAAAACCTATATTTTTTATGCCAAACAACACGGTGAAGAATAAATCCCTTGTCTACAGTTTGAATTATATTTTCAAAACATTCCTCATTAAATACAGCAGAAAACAATTAATATGAAACAGATTTTCTTGTTTTTCGCATTTCTAATTCCTAAAGGAGTGAATGTGGATCGCGCAGCCGATTCTTTTGAAAATACTGCTGTAATTCCTTATCGGCCAGGGAAATTCGTTGATAAGATATTACAGAGTCGATAGGAATATTCTTATAATGTATTTTGTTTTTGAAATGACTGCTCAGAGGGGACAACACTCTCTTTTTCCACTGAAATTTTACAATATTGAAATTATATTCTGAAAATTGAAATTTACACTTGGACACGGGAATTGAACCTGGGACCTTTGGCTTAGTACGCCAATGATCTAACCACTGAGCTATCCGGGAATCGTCCCGTGCCCAGGGTCATTCTTCATTTATATTTTAAGGCAGAGTATATTATGAACGCGCTGAAAATATTGAAGATAAAGGTAATTGAAGATAAGCCGATCTCGTATGCTTTGTAGAAATCTATATTTTCATCTCCTTGTAATTATGGACATTACATTGTGTCCAAATGGAAAGGGATGGTGAGATAAAAACTTATCGAAATATTTTTTAACGTCATCGTCATCTTTTTATATACCTATATGATATCCTAGCAGCCACTTGTTTTTCTGTAGTAGTAAATTAAACTTGGCAAATTTCTTCAAATTGTTCTGATACATCTAGAATTATTATTAGCACCACGTCTTACTACCCATTCGGGTTGTACGCACAATAGCTCTATAATACTAGTCATTGTGAGCGTACATTTTGTCATAACACTATCATTAATGTATTAAGCCTACAGGGAACACGACGTTAAAAGAAACACGCGTGGTGAAGAAACGAGTATAGGAACTAAATATTACTAATATATATTAGTTTTTTTGGCATACCAAGCCATTAATATAAATCAGTGATAATTCCTTCTTTTTAAAAAAAACATTACAATTAAATAAGTCTATTATGTAACGTAGGAAGTGAGCTACGACAAGGCAATACAATAATTCTGTGTGGCTGCACGAAGGTGCTACGCCCCACATGGATATAGTTTCGAAACTATCCATCGCACGATAAATATGCTCAAGAACATTTTTATAGAAAACTTTATTATATTTAATTGCTTTTTTTTACTGTAAAACTACTTTAAAAGAATATATTGATAGAAAATATAATTTTAGCTTGTCTTTTCCATTGCTGCGGCGGACGCATACCTCGCGCAAAGGGGAAAAATTAGTATGCTATTAAGGCCCCCAAAATAAAGTGATCAGAACATTTTACAGCTTTCTGGGATTTTTTTTCCTATTAAAAATACCTTACGTCTGTCCTATCAGTATTATATGTAAAAATATATCAAATTAAAACTGAGAATAAAGTCCCAAACAACCTAATTCACAGCAGGATTAAAAGATGTAATTATATATTTTTTAAACTGGCTATAATTATAACGTAATTCTATTTTATTAAATAATGCTAAAAAAAATCACTAATTGTAAACTCGGTTCCATTATGTGCTGCATAAAAGTATAACCCGAATGGGTAGTAAGACACGGTGCTAAAAATATAGCGTTTGAACACATATTTTGTAATATTACTAATAATATACAAACAACTTTCATCTCCCCAACTTTGGATGAATTAATAAAAATCATGTATATTTTGTTGCACACTATTCTAAATGATAAAAACACGTTGTTCAGTTTACTACACCTAGAACCATATTATTTAAGCTAATGATAACTATGAATTATCATTATCTTATAAGAAACGTCTATCATAGTAATTACATCTGATGGGAGTCTTTGAAAAGTTCTTACACAGTTGATAATCATATTAAGTGAGTTCTCTGAAATAACCGTTTCCAAATTACGTATTTGTCTTACAACTGTAACATTGAAAGGTGTTTAGCATCAATGCTTCTAGCTTTACAAAGAAGCACTTAAGCAGATTGAAATGTTTTCAAGGTTTTGGTTTTTCCAATAGAATGGTTTGGAAGGGAAGGTTAAGCATTCAGAATCTCCTGTGTGTGGAAGAGAAACAACTATTTGAATGAAAATTGGGGCATTTTGATTCTTCAGTGATATGAAGATTTGTAGTGTAATCGTTTGAAAGAATAGTCCTATATTCTCAATGATCATGGAAGTAAAATGGACTGACATTGTTGGGTTATATATATAGTCTATCATAGTGACCTAATAACTGTTCAGGCTATAAGTATAATTACTCTAATGGGGCAAGGATGAGGAAGTAAGCATTTAAGAGTTTATACACCCGCATTTGCGTGGAAGGAGAGTACGAAACAATTTAGAAAAAATCAGCTTCAGTAGATCCGACTGGGATTTGAACCCTGATCTCACCGTTACCAGTAAGCCAGTCTAACTTGAAAGGGATAACTTAGACCATCATGCCACTGAAACAAGTTTGTTGCGTCATATATGAAGGCAATTTATAGATTGTTGAAATGAATGCATACCAGGTGACATTATTCAAAATGTGTTTAGTGAAATTTTACTCTGTTCTTAGTAACAAAATTACTTTGCATAGTAAAACTGCCATTCATGCTACAGCAAACTAAACATAGTTTATTTTTAGATATTTAATCAATATTTTGGTCTTTGACAATCTGACCTCAATATTTTTAAGCTCAAACCATTTGACTCTTATGGGGAATTCTTAGTTAGTAACGATTAGTCCCCTCAATTAACATTCCAAAATCAAGCCAAATAATTAGTGTTCATTGTTGATTTTAAAATACCAAGAATAGGATTTACTTATTTTTAATAGAGTATTTGAATATTTCAATCCAAGTAAAATCAATTTATGTAAACAAATTTGAAAAAAATTGCAATTCACAGGAGTTTTTGTTGTACATTTAAAATTAAGTTAAATGTAAATGAAAAATTTCAATAAATACATTCTACTGCTCAAAGTTGAAAGAGGAGGAATGTAAATTATCTTCCACGAATAAATACAGAAGGAAGTATTTTTATTCATTTCAAGTACTCGTTTACTTAGAACTTTTGAGCCTTTCACTAAGTCATAGTAATTAAAATGATGCGTTTTACTTTACACCCATTACTGTTTCCAGCATGAGGCTTGGGTCAGTTTTTTATTCAAGCTATATATTTTCCACTACCGCTTGCTAGGCCTGTCATAGCCTTGCCTTATAATATAAATTAGGATTAGTACAGACACTACATCCAGTCCCCAGCCGTTAATTCATCACTGATAAATTCACCAATGATAATTTTTTCTGTCAGGCCAGGAATAAAATCCAGGGCCCTTAGCTCAGTTGACAGACAGGCTATCTATTGAGATAAGGTGTCGGATAAATTATAATGATGCTATATTTATTGAATAAAATTAGTATCTTTGTCAAAGTGAGTTTAAGCAAAATTAAGTTAGAATTACTTAGTAATCTACACACCAAGAAAGATACACAACATACGTAAACATGAGACTCTAAAATAAATAGCAGTTGTAGAAAATTTAGAGAAAATTCTTTAGAAAATATTCAACTAAAAGATATTATTTGTACACAGTTTTAATCAAAATATATTCCAATTTCACTATTTATTCTATTAATCTTTTAAGAGAAAGTATGAAAACCCGTAATTAAAAAAAATAACCGCCTTGGTACAGGATAGATCCTTTCCCCCTCGCCCATCCCTTACTTTCACCCCCTACCAGATTGTGTATTAAATTAGTTTTGTGTAAATTTCTTATTTTCTTTCAAAATATTGGATTAGTTCGGATCCCCGTTTCAAAAAAATCCTCTCACATAGTTTAATTTCATAATATTTTGACTCTTGTGTAAATAATAGTATTTTAATAGAGTAACTTAATTGCCTATGGTATATTTTAAAAGTAAAACCTTGAGTTTTAAAATTTTTATCTCTTGGCCTGGTAAGCACGAGACACAGATAGTATAATTTTTCATTGGCTAACTATTCTTAAAGACCGAATTTGGTCTAAATGGTCTAAAATTAGCTATTTTGGATATTTTTAATTTACTGGCATTATTTTGGACATGGCTATGTAATAATGTACCATGCATGAATAGTTAAACTAATATTATTTTTAAAGAAAAAAATAGTAGATTTCATAAGCAACCATATTTTTTTACAGTTGAGAATAAAAAAAAGCATATGTCTCCATCGTCAAAAGTTATTCTGAAAATATTATAATTTCACGCAGAAAATTCACTACTGTTTTATTCTTAAAAGATTCCCAGTATACTTACGGTCACTTTACTAACCATCCTCATATTTTCAACAGAATAAAGCCGTAGATAGACCTGTATTTAACGATATATTTTTATAACTCAATCTTGCATCTTATTTCAAAAGTCCAACGCACTCTGTCACCTAGTTTAAATTCACTAGCAATGTTTTATGTGTATTTGTTAAACTATCATAGCGCTGCTTCATTTACACTGGAATCTTCTTGTTTATTTTTTTAATAGACTATCCAATTTTTGCGAAAAATGCTTTCAAGCCATCCATGATGAATGAGAGGAAGTCCATTTCTATTTTAGTGCAAGGAGATTGACACTCTTTTGTATTTAATTTCTTTATTTCTATATCCCTTTCATCACTCATTTTGCCTCTCCCGCATCTTCTCAGTGTCCTCTCAGCTCTCCCCTTCACTTCCCCTTTTCCTCTGATCTCTCCCTCCCCGCAGCCGATCAATATCGCTCTTTGCCTCCAACGAGAGATCAAAGGGATGAGCATCGACTAGAAGAACGTTAGCCATCCATTGCAGACCACATTGGGAGGCTATGTAGCGCGATGGGTAGAACACGAACCAGGAGAGGCTACAGAGTCACGTCTGGACTTGAGAGAGCTGTTGTTTTTCAATCTTAGAGCTTTGAGGTTGAAAAGTTTTATTTGCATTTCTCATTCTGCGCAGATAATTTATTTTTTTAAACGGTTCGACCATTAGCAAACGTGGTGGGCGGAGAAAATAGTGAGATATGTCCCAGGGCACAGATGCCCTAGACCAGAACTCCACGAGGGGCCCTTCCTTGTAACCTCTATCAACGGCTGCGATAGGTAAACGTGAATGTTAATGATAACAAACTATGAATACAATAATTGTGTCGATATAAAACTAATATAATTTATAATAACCACGGGTGCCATAAATGAAACACCAAATGCGTGTGCATAAATCCTCCAAAGAACAAATCTATACACACCTGGGATTATACATGTAGCTCTATTTATATATCTAGATATACTCGATTTACTCAGCGAGTCTTCTTTGCAAGTGGATGTAAACTAATGTAATTCCAGAGCCGTTTTTTAATAGGTATTACCGTTTAGCCACAAGAGACCTCCAAAAAAGGTCCGCACCGACTTTAAAGTTGTTCCACCATTTTAAATTATTTTTCGGGGGTTAAATATATATATATATATANATATATATATATATATATATATATATATATATATATATATAATCTTCCCGTCGGTTACAGGATAGAAGCTTTAAGTTTGCCAAATTTTAAGTTACTAACTCATCTGGAAGTGGGTAAATATTAATGTCAATGAGTGATTCAGCCATGTGGTTTTATAGTAGTATATATATAATAAATATAGCTTCGTTCACAAGTCGGGATTAAAAACAAGGAGCGTTTGCGTATATGATATCCGCCACCCCCAAATCAAATAATTACTAAAACCGCTTCGGTGGCCACGTGGTCTAACGCGCTAATCTCACAGCACTAGACTATCGATTACAAGGAGCTCGAGGTTTGAACCTCTGTCGGGTGTACTGAGGGTGGTTTTTCCGATATGGTTTTCTACTCTCCCTTCACGCAAATTCTGGTATACTTTTTCTAAATATAGATTTCCTAGTCCTTAAAATCACTAGCGTATTTTTTAGTATATATACGTATAGTCCGAACGGGTAGAAAGACGCGGCGCTAAAAAAAAATAATTACTATCCCATTAATAAAGTTTCTGGCTTTACGCTTGAACTTCTTACATAATATTAGCTTTTTGGGTTAAATTGTTTGGTGAAATAGTCCTGTTCTCATCCCGTAGTAGATATCACATTAAGTTTACTGCTCAGCTCGTGATGAAATTCTATTTGTTTTGTTTCAATGAATTAACTGTTAAAAAGAAATGATGTTCCGTGAACAAGGGCGCTTTTCCACCAAAAATCCAAATTGAAAATACCATTGTTGTAAATACACAGCTCCATTTTTGTTTTGTTTTTCTTTCTAGAGGATAAAAAACAATGTCTACAAAAATAAATAGTGTGACTAAACTAATTAAATATAATTATGTTATCTTTACACAACATACAAGTAATATATTTTTACTTAATAAGTCTATTCACACTAGGTATTTTTATAAACAGTTGTTTGTATCTCCGAAAAAAAAACCCAACTAAAATGGAGCTGTCTTGTTGTTTCTCTGGGGTCTTTAATTGCTTTCCTGGTATAATAAGTACTAAGACAAGGTGCAATTTAAATAAAACTAAAGCTTGCAACTTTTTATTTGTTTCGGATCACTGTGTAAAATGCTAGGAAATTTATCAGTGTAACTTCACGATATAAAAAAAAGATTTAATCTTTGTTCTTATACATCCTACCGTTACGTTATTTAGGCATTTAGAAAATTCCCTCACAACTCAAGGAAATTCTTCATTTAAATAAATATATTTTATTTTGTCGTGCTACCCATCCAAGCTTTCCAAATATTTAGACTTAAGGGGTAGGAAATAAGGAAGGTAAAATTAAGAGGAGATGTTCCTGAGTTCATGTTGAGAAGAAGGGAAAATTGTTTAGTAAATAAACATCAAAGAATCCGAGAGAAATTTGAGAACAATCCTCCCCATTATTGGAGGGGGAAAAATACAAGAAGTGACTGAGCTGCCATAAACGTGCCCGAAATTTATAGAATTTAGATGGTTACGTAGAAATAATACCACCTCTATGGACTACTTATCAGAGTTCCTGACTAAAGATCCAAAGGTAATGGGTTTGATCCTCAGCACATCACAATTTTATGTGAAACCAAGGGTCTGGAACGAGGTCATGAGCACAAAAGAGGAGCTACTTGAATAAAAAAAAATCTTCTCTGTTCTAGAATACTGAGATTAATGGCCGGAGAGATCATTGTGCTAACCACATGACAACCTGAATTCACAGAAGATGTCACTATCTTAACCTAGCCACTTGGTTGGTATGTCTTGATCGCAGGCTGACGCCATTAAGTTTTTGAAATGTAAAAATGTGTGTATTAAAAGATTTACAAAATTAACTATCAATTTGATCCGTTTTTCGCATGGTTAGGTCTCATCAAAACTATATCGAATTAGGCCCTTCAACATTCGACCTCTAGCTTTTATTTTATAAATGCTCTTTTAAAAAACCAAGCTAGCTATGGCAATCACAAGCCAATCATGGCAATCAATAATTTTAAATAAATAAGATAGCTGAAACAAAACATTACTTAGCACGCCAACCAGATACACAAAATAATTCACTTTATTGACACTTCAATTGATTATTTTTACATTTTATTTCGTCTGCCTCTACAAAATTTAAATTTTCTACCAAACCCATTAGGTAATTTTTCTGTTAATTAAGAACATTTTGAAGCACCCTCTCCCACGTTTCCTCATTCCCCAGATCTCTAATTTGATATTTCAACTTTTTTAACTTTAATAATAATCTGGTTCGAGGGGCTCATTTTTAGCTGCATACAAAATTTAAATCTTCTTCCATTTAAAAAAGTATATTTTATAATAATTTTCGAAATATTTCAAGTTATTTTACTTGTCCATTCTTTTCGTTTAACGCATTTCATGTTTTACATTTTAATATTTTTTAGAATAGCTGATTTGGCTCCTTTACATGTCTCCCAAATTTAATTTTTCAACAACATCATAAGGTAATGTTTTATATTATTTGTGCCAATTTCAAGCATTTTTTATCCTAGGCTTTGAAAATTGGTATGTTCAGGCAAAGTTGGGATATCTGGGTGAATTTAAATTTTATACCAAACGAAGCAGTTTTTTTACTAGTGGTAAATTATGAACATCTTAATTGTTGAGACATCTTGTGAATGTGAGGAATGCCAGGTCTCCACCGTGGTTCGGATTCCGCGTTAAACTGTAGGTCCTTCATTTCATCTTGTCCTTCATTTCATCTCACAATCACCCTACCATTACACATTAGCGTAAGTGCGGATAACCCGAACGGGTAGTAAGACGCGGTATTAATAATAATAATAATAATAATAATAATAATAATAATAATAATTGTTGAGACCAGTTTTGAAAATTCGAATTTTCAATATTATCTTATTGTATGGAGTGATTTACCTGCATCCTTACAAATATTTAAACCCTTTAACACGTTAATAAGTAAGAATAAAATAGCCAAAGCTATTATTTATGATTTTAGTGAGGATTACTCCATTCAGATAACAAATTCTGAAAATTGAAAAATGGCACTTGGACACGGTAATCAAACCTGGTCCTAGGTTCGATTCCCGTATCCAGGTGTAATTTTTGAGTTTTCAGAATACATTGATAAGTGTTTTATTCTATTAGTTTTTAAGTAATTTCTCCTATACCTTAATTTTAAAATCTTCATACTTTTCTAGTTGAATGGCTTCAATCACATACAATCCACATTTGGTAATAGTGTAATAATTTAACTTTACTATTTATCCACACTATCCCTAACCACAATTTATTAGTGTGGTAGTAAATTAAAAATAAAGTAAAGTTATAGGGGCTATGCCCTAATCTTTTAAAAGTATGGAAAGATGAATTTTAAAACTTATTCAAAAAATACACTTTTTGATGTGAGGGATAATTAAAATTTGGAATGAAGGTTGAGGTATTACCAGAGGTAATAACTAGAAGAACCCGGTCATAAATTTGAATTTGGAATAAACATCATTGGCTGGAAATCATATGAGATAGCAAATACACCTCGCCATTTCAGTTTATGTGGGATTGAGCCACGACCTCCAGGTTAAAAGACAAGTGCGCCAACCCCTACCCTAGTGCTGCCAGTTATAAGTGTGCGGATCAGCGCTTGTAGTTCTTGTATAGCGTGTCCAGTGTCCGTGGAACTGACAGGCGTCGCTGACTTTATGCTCCGTCGGCGAGTGATTCGATTTGGATTGAACCCATACATTTTACGGGTTACATCTTTCCGTCGCTGCGTGCGTGAATATTTGGACTTTATAGAGGTATTATCTCTATCTCCCCCTCCCCGAATCCCCCCTCACCCACTACCCTAACTTTCACCCAAATCTACCATCAATGTTTGTAAGTGTTGGTATATAGCATACACAAGCACTTATTAATTATAGCTCTACAAAATAGGTACACTAGAAGAAAAATAAGGTTATTCCCTAATAAAATAAACTCATAAAGAGTCAAATATTTACTGTGATGCTTTTTCATTTACCACAACGCCTTACTACCCATTCGATTTGTAAGCATATGTACTCATACGCTAATGTATTAGGAATAAAAAGTTGAAATTTGAGGAAGTTTACCTGCATTTTCATGAAGAGATAATGTAAAAATATGTCTAATCCATTGTGAGAATGACACCTTAGACCATGCTGCCACCAAAGTAGATGTGATATCTGTTATATTTTTTATATATTATTTCCATCCGTAAACGTAATAATGAAACTCTAAATATGTAAGAAAGTTCACTTTTATCTCTGTTTGTTTCCAGTAAACTCAAAAAGTACTAATCAGATCGAGACGGGACTTCTTCTGTTGTAATCATTATCTTTAATAAAACGGGGTAAGCAATATACCATCACACTATACTATCATCAAACGAAGCAGTTTCAATAAACCCTACTGTTAGTGTGGTTACAGTTGCATCTTAAATTTGTTAGCAAATCAAACATATAAAATTGAATGTATAGATCTATTTTGTAAGTCTCCTTGGCAACAAGGAGTTTGTAAAGATCAACACACTAACTATAAATCTCCTGGGCAACGAGAGTCTTGGGATGTACACAAACATCCTACCAAGTCCAAAGAGAAACTATATTTTGTGTTGGTTGCTTATTATTCATATGAGTAGGCAAACCGTGTTTCTTTAGCAAATAAAACTACAATTGGGTTAAGTTTAACCATTTATTTGATGTTATATTCGCGTAGATATATATATTCAAACAAAAATATGACTCAACTATAGAAAGGTAGCTTAAACTCAAGATTGCACAAGGAAGTAATCAAATAATGTATTGTATACAGTGAATTTGTGGGATAGCTATGTGGCTTCAAGACGAAGAAGCTTTGCAAAGGAACTTAGAGATGTCTAAAGATGTGTACCTAAAGCGACATTAAAAATACTTGTAGGAACCTATATTGAGACCCTAAGGCAGACCACTACTTAACCCCATTCTACGGGCTTAAGCTTCATATTGCGGTTTGAGCAAGAAAAGACTAACAGGTCAATTCAATTTATGCTTTACCTTTTGGCATGGAGGAGTGTGGAAAAACTCACTTTATAGAACAGCTCCCGGAACGCTAGAATACTTACGGATTTGTGACTTTTGATGCAAACGATGAAATGTCAATCAACGAACTGTTTCAATTACTCAATGACAACTCTTTTGAAATTAAATACTTTTTCCAAATGAACTATGAAATTAATTGTTGGTTTTAGCACCGCGTCGCACTACCCGTTCCGGATGTACGCTTATGTACTAATTAAGCAAATGTGTTAGTGATTATAAATAATAGACTATAGATAAAGTGTACGCACATTTGCTTAGATGAAGAAATAATTTAAAAAAAAAATTAAAACCACCTCCATTATATCCTAATGAGATTCAAACTCGGATCTACCCGTTATCAGCAGTCCAATATATTTCGAGAGTGACGCCTTAGACCATTCAGAAAATTATGACGTTATAACGAATTCAATCTCAGCAGATGAAGCAACCGTCTAGTTTGTGAAAATTGGTTCCAACACGGAACTAAGAGAGAATGAATATGAATAGGACACCTGACAATGGGAACCAATGATCAATCATCAAATAATATAGGATTTGTATTTGTTTTTGTAGATATGTGCGTGTGTTTGGGGGTATGTGTTTTAGAACTGTAGTTCAAAAACCAAGAGAGTTAGAAAGCTTAAATCATACTAAAATGTAAAAATGAAAGGTTGTCTGTTTTCAAGCTCTTTGGTGCTCGCTCATAGAAATTCAATGTAGAAGGCAATGGGTAACCACCACTTTTGTCTTAACTCTCCTAGTGCAATGTATTTCACTCTGATATTACAGGAAGCACTAACCATCTGAAGGCATGAATGCATGCCCAATGCCAGATGTATATAAATCACATCAAACCAACATTCAGGTTGTTGATTTAAGAATAATCTCTCCAAAATGACCGGATAAAACTAAAGCTGAAATTTTAGATGATTTAATTGTAACGCATTCAACCCAAATGGCCCAAATTTTAAACTTTACACTTCAATATAACTTGTTATAAGGCCGTTTGTACCAGAAACCTCATCAAAAGAGTTACAATCAAGCAAATCCAAAAATTCCAGTTCCCTTCTACAACAATCAACTATTGATTACAGCGTTTCTAACTGGAATACACAGGTGATAAGCTGGGTCTCCCTGGTCTGCTGTAGACCAGATATGTTAAAACTTCAATATTATAACGAATCACATTTACTTCCGTAATTTTGTGGTCTACAAATTTTACTAGAAATTTGTCATCTATACTTCCATACATACATATGCTAAACCATTTGCTCCATAGCTATCACCTTTGAACATTAGTGTCATTGTCTAGAGCTGTACATTAGAGATGGTGACCTTTGGTCAAAATTGGTGACTCTCTGTTGTTTTATCTGTTCATAAAAGGCTATTTACGACGGCCCAACTAGATGGCATTGTGTGGGTCTCTTTCACACTTTCTACCTTATCACATTTTCCCCTCCGTCTCTATTCAAATTACTATCTTTGTGGTCGATCTAGTATTTACAGTGGAGAGTCTAATGAGGAAAGAACGAGAGGAAGTAGAATCTGAGAAGGGCAGAATTTTCATGAAACCTCTATTTACATAGATTTCAAATTTAGAGTCCTAATACTACAACTGAACAGGAAGAGGTTTGATGTTTTGGAATGGACGTTATCATGGTGGTCACGACAACCCCTCACCACTACACTCCCTGATAAAGAGAGGTGGGAGAGGGGAAAAGCTTATTTCTTCCTAAACCTCAAAATTAATTTGAATTACTGTTAAAAATATTGAAAGAACATTTCAGTAAATGGAAAAATTGACGTAAAATCAGGAGAGAGCTTTTAAAAGGATAAGACTTAATGCAGTTCAATATTTGACAAGTATTAAAGTCATTAAATCTACTTTCACGTATTCATACGTCAGGTCGTGTGATCTTCTGGCGTCGCTTTTGATAGATATTATCAAAACCTATAACCTAACATTAATATTATAGTCAAATGCTAATAATATTGACTGCAAAGTTATATGTTTGTGTTTTCTAAAAATTTCTTCATGTGAAAACTGGACCTCCGTAATTTGGTCAGTAGTAATTATTGTATTCAAGTCAAAATATAAGCAGTGTAAAATTGAGTCGGTGTCATTTCCAAAAGTGTTGAATTAGTGTTTTGAGATCTAGATTTTGTTTCTACATTTTAAACTGGGGCATTCTAATAAGAGTTTGTATAACCATTCATCAAATGTGTGCTGATAAAAATAAATCCAATAGAGGCCTTTGTTTATTATATGGCTGCTCAAATGAATGATTGGGGGGCTATTTTTGCGAAAATTTTAAATGGAGGGTGCTAGATAATATAACGATAGATTTTTTTGTTTCATTTTGTCACTTCACCTTAATACCCGTTCGGGCTATACATATATGTACTAATTACGCTTAAGTGTTAGGGATGAGTAAGGTTACATTTGAGAAGAAGCGTATCCTCATTCACGTGGAAAGATAGTGGAAATTAATTTAGGAAAAATCACCCTTAGTACACCCAACCAGGACTTGAACCTCGATCTCCTGTCATCGACAGTCATTTCCACTGTGAGGCCTTGAAACTGTGACCCACCGTAACATTATTTGAGGCCCGATGGTTTACAAATATTATTAAGTTAATTTGAGAGTAAAAATGACCAGTATAAAGTATTACTTACGTATTTAAACTTACTTTACAATCGATTTTATTTCTTAAGTGAAGAAATAAATGAGTTTTTAAACAAATGTGCCTTGAACCGTTGAATGATAGCTCTAATAGACAAGAAAGGGGGTAGTATTTTGGATGTGTTGGAACATGGTCAGGAGTGTTCGCGTCCCCTCATCACTGCTGAGACACTTGGGTGCAGTTTCGTGCCCAGGGCCAATTCCATAGTGAAGCTTTCTAAGGCTCAAGTCCGGCCTGATACCAAATATAAAAGTACACCTACCTAAACCAGAATGAAATGGCCAAGTTTCAAATATGAAACTTGCCCATTCTATTCGAGTTTAGGTATGTGCCGTCTTTTATTTGGTATCGAGCTACTCTTGAGGTGCACTAAGTCTGACTATGAAACTGGCCCTAAGTCATAATTTCGTCTCCACAGTAAGTTACACTGGCACCTATCACAAGTAAAAAGCGTAAAGTTAGTGTTGAACTTCATATTTTTTAAGATAAGTGGACAAATTTATACTGGTTAGTTGAAGTTCACCAGAAGCTAGTGTGTTTTGAGTGTCATGAATTGGTAGCTATCATTAAAGATTACGACTTAAAACATTATTTAGGAGATAAAATGTAAAAAGTTAATTCGATTTGAAGGCGAGCTTCATTAGATTAGAAAAAAAAAATCTACTAAATCAAAACTTGTATCAGATGAAGAATTTATAAATAAATGCAAGTAATCAGCTGCAGCTGTATTATGCTAATTTCAAAATAATATTTTTCCAAAGTCCGCCTGTCCGTAGAAACGGTTGTCAGAACAATTGAAGAGTTGACAGGATGTATAGAAAATTATCTCAAGGATCGTACGTATAATTTGCTGTTTTAAACCGTTCCTATTGATCAAGTTAAGGATATGACTGATACAGCTCAGTTATCTATCTTCATCCGTAGTATTGATGATAATTTTTAGGCTAGGGAAAAGATGGCTGGCCTTTATCCTACGAAAGAAACTATGAAAGGATGTTGTATACCTGAAAGTTTGATGGTAGATAATTTTAAATCAAGTCAATATGAAGTTTGCAAATGTATGTGAAGTTATAACAGACGGTGCACCGGTTATGTTTAGTAAATAAAAAATATTGGTTTCTTTGATCAATAAAAGTCAGGACGACTTATCTTTAGTTTAGTATTAGTATATTACCCACCATAGGAACTTATGTGCAACTCATTAAGTTTAGATGAAATTGTGAAGGTCATCATAAAAGTCGTGAACTTTATCAGATCCCGAGGACTCAACTACTGAGAGTTTCAAAACTTATGTCCAAGATGAATTCAGAGTAAAGGGATGCTGTTTATTTTTCTAACATTCGTTTGCTTTCCAGAGTAAGAATGTTTGACTGAAGGAAGCCATACAATTTTTTATGGAACGCCAAGGAAAACCTGTGCCTCAATTTAATGAGCCTGAGTGATTTGGGATCACTGACTGACATTAAGAAATATATTAATCATCTGAACACAAGGATGTAAGGAAAAGTTAACTTAATCCACAATCTTTATGACAGCATCAACTCTTTTCAAAACAAACTTAGTTTATGTGAAAATTCAGCTCCAGAAAAGAGTTTCAACTCCCTTCCCAAAACTGTCATTTTGTGTGTGTGTGTGTGTGTGTGTGTGTCTGTGTCTGTGTGTGTGTGTCTGTGTGTGTGTGTTCTGACATGCTGCTCTGCACTAATGGAAATAATTTATTCACAGTGCAAAACTGATTTAAAAGAAAAATTCAACCTGGCACTCATTTAATTCTACTCTAAGCATGTTGACAAGGACATCATTCTAACAATTCGACTACATACTATAATGATGATGTCACTGCCTAGGAGTACTTCTTTCTACGATCAGATTTTTTCACGAATGAGGATCATAAAATCAAAATCCAAAACTAGAATATTTGATGTCCGACTTGAAAACACTCTTGGAGTTGCAATATCAAAAATAAACAGTGCCAAATATCTCTATGAGATTTTTTTAAAATATATTTAAGAGCATAGTTTTGGAAGATGATCGGCAAGCATTGTAGCAATCTTATAGACTGAAAATGGATTTGCAATTCTAGTTTGCATGATATAACACTTTGTATATTTTTATGTGTAGCTAACTACCCGTTTGCTATTCCGTGGGCAGCCTGTAAGGGTAGCCTATGTGCTTGGAAGGATTGTCAGATAAAGCGGTGAACTTAGTCATACCTGAAGTATTACTGAATTTTATCATAAATGATAGTAGGAGATGTGATGTATTCAGTCAAAATTGATTGAATTCAAAAAGAGTCGCTAGCTCGAGACATCCGTTTAATCAAACAGTCCTTCTGTACGTTTACATTGATGATATAACTATATCTTGAAACGGGAATAAGAAACTTATTTAGTCCTATCACAATGCCTCTCCCTTCACCGTAGCTCATACTGTCGTAGTTTCAATCCTTCTTATAGTTTAAATGTGTGTCTTTTTTTTTCAGCATTTTTTGCTACTTCAAATAACATTGCTTATACTGACTAATAACACATACTTACATACATACATACATATATACATGCATACATACATACATACATACATACATATATACATGCATACATACATACATACATACATACATACATAAATACATACATACATATATACATACATACATACATACATACATACATACATACATACATACATACATACATACATACATACATACATACATACATACATACATACATACATACATACATACATACATACATAATCCCACCGTTCCCTCACGGGGTAGGCAAGAAACTGTGAATATAACTCAAAAAAACAACTGCGTACCTAATACATTCTCAATAACTTTATCCCCAATTCCCTATCCTCGCATACTCCTTTCGCTTCAATAATATCCACACACCGAGTCATACATGATCTTTTTTTTTTCTTAAAACTCTTAATGGTTTTCTTTTTGACACATTCTTCTACCACATTTAGCCATAACTTACATGGCCTACCACCCAATCATCCTCTCAACATTGCCAAAACAATGCCAGACACTTCTTTCACAATGGCCTATTGGATTCCCTTTAAAGCCACACTCCTTCAGCATCCGTTCTTTACTAACTCTGTCCATACGAGTTTATCGAAATGAATTTCTTATATCTCATTTCAACCACATTAATCTTTCTCTTGTGCTTCACCTGACAAACTTACGCTTCACATCCATAAAACAACTTTGGTGTCTAACACATTTTTATATGTTGCCGTCTTTGCTTTTTTCGATCCTAATTCGTTCTTTGTAATGGTCAATATACATCCAACAATTCTCCGAGATGAAATCAAACGTCTGCCAATTTAACCACTTATTCTTTCATTCTTACAGAACATTCTGCCCAGATACACAAAATCATTCACTTGTTCTAACACTTCTAAATTTATACAATGATGACAATCATTTCCCGAGCCGTCTTTATCAAAAACGATCACCTTTGTTTATACGAAGACCCATTCTGCCTGGCACCACATTCAAGTTATTTAATGCGTTCTGCTAGGGATTTTTATTCTCAGCCATTCATTTGGAATCATCTGAATATAACAGCACTCTCAAGTTCACGTTGTCCATTTTTACACCAACTACGTCCTCACAAACACCATTCATACACTTATCCATGCATACATTAAACAACAATGGAGATTTAATACAACCTTGTCAATCATCCTGTTCAAAGTCAAACCATTCGCTTAAAGCTCCCTCCACCTAAATGCATGCATTACTTCCATCATACACCGCCCTAATTGCATTTACTCGCCATGCATCCCCACCATAGTTTCTCAGGACAATCTATAGAATACCCATATTCACCCTATCGTAGTTTTTTACAGATCAACAAATGCACAATAAACTTTTTTCTTTACTGCCATACATTTCTCAATTATTTCTTGCAATTTAAATATCTTGTTCATGCATCCTTTGCCTGGCACAAAACCAAATTGCACACCCCTAATCTGTTTCACATTTTTTCTTCGCACCTTCTCAATTAAACTTTCCCAAAAACTTTGGTCGGAATACTTAACCAAATAATCTCCTTTCAATTCTTACAGTCACTCTTACTGCCTTTGCCTTTGTACAAAGGAACATTGGACGCATTTTTCCGGTCATTAGGAACAACCGAAATCCCAACACACACATACATTGAACAACTCATACAATCTAGCAAATAATATCTGGTCCCCACACTTTAGCACTTCACTTGTGATCCCACCTGCTCTTACAGCTTTGTCATACTGTAATAACAAATTTGTTGTATACTGTTGTGGACTGTTTGTACTCGTATTTAGCTGACAACACAAAGAAGGAGCATTTGTCTATTAGGTAACATTAATTTGGACTAAATAATACCAGTCATTGATATAAGTAAATTTATTGTAAGCGTTTATGTATTTAGTTTTTCGGGTCTATTTTACCTTGCAATGAACAAATTATGTGAGTTTAAGTGTGTAAGAATGGTTTGATACGATTATTTTAATGTAAGTACAGTATTGTTGACTGTGGGCTAACAAGAGACAGAAACTTTGGCCCTAGAGCCAAAAATGCTTCAAGACCCCTGCCTTAGACTATGCGACCACTGAAGCGGGCATTATATTGCTACTTAACTCTGACAAAGCCCTTAAGTGTGCCACTTATTTGAAAACATATCCTCATATAGTGATATTTATGGAAATGGTGGATATGAAACCTCAAAATCATTCATACAATCCTCAATAACCTTAAAATTGTCTGTTATAGACTTCAAAGACTATGTTATTTGTTTATCAAAGGCTAGATTTATGTTTATAAACATTTGAAATGATTTAAGAAAAATGTCGTTTCACGTTAAACCTACTTAAAAATGAGCTAATATCACTATTTCATTACTGGTTTTAGAATATAAATCTTCACTTAGGAAAATATGTCATCGCAAAATGGATGAATATAATGGAGAGTGGTGGAAAATACCAAATTAGTTATATTGCCTGTACAAATCGCCAGACGTTGTTAGGATAGTCAAATTATAAAAATACAAATATGACTTATAAAATGACCTAAAACCTTTAAAAATTACCTCAAAATTTTATGAAAAATTACCGCAGAGCTACAAACAAATTATCTAAATATTTAAAAGAAACTCTGATTCTACAAATGGTAGCTTATGAAAATACTCTAACAAATACACTCTTGTATTATTCCCATGACAACATTGGTTTACAAATATCTTCTTCAGATAAAATTTAATTTTTTAATTTTAATATTATAATTAAACGGGTTTTATACTCTTCCTCTTGATTAATATCGATATATTCCCTTTAAACTCATCTTCCTTATTCCCGCCCCATTAACATGGTTAAAATTTGATAACCCGGCCATGTTGGACCTATGTAATTGCGTAATACTATAAATCTAGCTATGAAAACAAGACCAGAGCATATAAAAATATACAAATTTCTAACTTAATGAAAGCCTCTTCTTCTAATCGTTGCATAATTTCTTTAAAGTACTATTTATTATTAAATATGTATAGTAAAGCCTTAAAGCTGGACACAAAGTAAATTAGAGGAGTCCTACATGAAGCTGTACCAATGTGGATACACTTTCTCTACATTATATCTTCCACGTTCCTTTCGCATTTGTGTAAATATGCGAATGGCCAAGACGAATATTAGAAAGTGAAACACGCAATGTGTTTAGATATGTGTATAATTTTAGCCTCACTTCGTAATACCCGGCTGGTTTCCGTAATTTAATAGGGTGTGGATGAGAATCCTGGTTTAAATATATTCTTATTGGCGTGAAGAGAGGGTAAGAAAACATTTAGGAAATATCACCCTCGCTGAATTCAGAAAGTTTTCGAGCGCTGACCTCCCCATCGGCAGCAAACCGAATTAGACGGTTTTGACAAGTGATACAAGGCAAGGCGAGATTCTTTATCTGTATCTGCATGTCCTGTGATCTGTTTGAAAGTGATACTCTGGTTTTACAGTAGCGTCTATGCTGGCGCAGTTTCAATCTGTGTGGTGAGAGGTGTTTGGTTGGGATTAAGAACTATGTAGAATGTTAGTTGTATACATGGCTGCTACGATTGTGCTTGCATGGTCACCTTCAATATGGTATATCAGTGCAAAAAAAAAATCTTAAATGGAGTGCTGTTTAAAAACGCTTAACAGCACTAGATAGTGACGAAGCTATTTTAAAAACTTAACTTCTTAAAAGAAAATCAAACATATAACTCCACGGAACTAATCCACCATAAATGTGAATATAAAATGTAAATAAATAAAAAATAAGCTGTCACTTAAAAATATATTTTTATGTGTAGTAGTAAATACACTTAATAGTTTATGAAGTATTCAGGCAATCGCAATGAAATATTTACACATTCATCTATAGCAAGTTATTAAGTTAAATATAGAATATCAAACAATTACAGTTAATAGATTTGGAACATCCTGTAAATCTAAATTTATCAACTAAAACGAATTTTAAAGTAAATAGAAAAAATATCGTAAAAACACTTTTTTGAAATTAAAACAAAATTAGAATTAGTTATGTGGGGAAAAAATTAGTTTTCCTTAAAACTTTGGGATACACCAAAGGTGGACAAACTTTTCTCCTCAAGGGCCACACACATCTATAAGGTCTCTCTCTAGCAAGCCTGGTGTCACAAATATCTAAATTTAATAAATAATTAACTTTATTTTCACACAAAACCACATGTATTAGTCACATAAATATTGTAATTACCACACACACAAGCTTATACTTATACAAATGTAAAATTTATAAACAAGCGTGCTCATTTGTTAGTACGTTCACAAACACGCACTTATTATGTATTTACTTCGACATTTTTGTTAGTAAAATCAGGAGAGTTTTATAATTGTGTGTTACATTGTTGTCACGGGCTGCATGCGGCTCGCGGACCGTACTTTGGCCATGGCTGATGGATACACCATTCCCCTTAGCCTGTAAAGCTAGTGAGCTACCGACTGAGCTCATGAGGACAACCCTCCAGCGCTTTGACTATCGCAATGACGTCACCCCACCCTCGTGAATACCGTAGTGGTGGTCTTCCGAATAATTTCACATGGAGGCGTTTGGAAGCGTCAACGTTATTTCGCCCTCACCGGTTCGTGGAATTCCAGGACAGTTGAAACGAAATCCAAGCCTGGTTTTGAAATAGCTCTCACTCTATATAGCGCGTGACTAAAAAGAGGCTGACTCATATTTGAGGCTCAGGTGACTTGGTGATCTGTGACACAAATTCAGCCTTTGTCCTCTGGATAGTATTTTTTATGTTATTAACAATGGTGACCATGGGTGATCAAGAATGGGAAATAAGAAGGGTTCCAGCCCCCCTTATTATTACTCCGAAATATTTCCTTTTTTTTTCTTAATTTTTACGAAAAAATAAAATCGTGTATTTGGGATTTGCCTGCAACTTTCTATCAACAACTTTGAATCATCAATAACCAAGTTAACAGAGATAAAAATGATAAAATGTAGATTTCCTCTCAATCCATCTTCAACAGCTTCCTTTTCATTTTATTCTGTTTAATACACTGGCGAAAAATATATGTTTTTGTTGTTGTTGTTGTTGTTGTCGACTTTTTCTACAGTATCTTAGCATCCGACTGGGAAGTAAAAGTTTTAATTACGTGAATAGAAAAGGGAGGAGTTTGGTAACATTTTTTTAAAACAAATATACTCTCATTCTCATGGAGTGAGAGCAAGAATCCATCTAAGAAAAATACCCTAAGTAAACCGGGCTGGGATTCGAACAACTACCTCACAGTCCAGACCAGCCAGACCGAGCCAGATATTTAGTTTACGTGCCTACTAATGCAAGAAATGTGTTTTATAACAAGGGTTTTCCCTTACTTTCTCCACCTTAATGTGGCTATATTTCCTATAATATTCCCGCCTACCTCACTGATTATGGAACTACTAACTTTACTTTTGGTCCATTACTGTCTCCAGCCTGTTGTCCGGATCAGTTTTTTATTCAAGGCATATATCTTCCACTACCAACTTGCTAGACCTGCCGTAGCTTCATATACCTTATTACCTAATTTAAGACTAGGATTGGCACAACATCCAGTCTCCGACCGTTAATTTATCACACATTTCACCAATGAAACATTATCAGCCATGACAGGAATCAAACCCGGGAACCTTGCCTTTAGCTCAGTAGACATACATGCTAACGACTGAGCTAAGTTGTCGGATGGCTCTACTAACCATGGTGTTAAATTTAAGCCCTTCTATTGAAAAATTAATCAATCACTTGGGCATAAACTAGATTATTTATGGTGTGTTTTGTTCTACAGCATCTTAGTAACTGTTCGGGCTATGCTTACTTACTTCGTTGTATTAGTAACTCAAAAATGTATTCCAGCAATTAGAAATTACGCCCACTATCCCTATTTTGAGCTAATTCTATCCATTCCACCTCATTACCCCGTATCCTTATCTTGACTTAGTTCTATCCAGTCCACCTCATTACACCCCATTTCTACCAAGTCAAAGATTATAAATTCTGCCTTACGACAGGACCATGCCGTTTGTCAGTGAACATAAACCACCATCTCGCCCTAGCCTACCACCTCCTTCAGTTCCCAGAATTCTATTATTTCCTTAAAGCCATCCTATATTTGAACCCTCCTTCTTCCAAAGTCAAAGATCCCATACGATAGAAAAAAATTAAACTAAAGGTTTATACTAGATTAATATTGTATCTGTTTTGGCCAAAAAGTTGTTTTTTATTTATGAAAATTAAAAAAAAATCGTGTTCTTTTCCACCCCAAATTTAATGTTGTAGTAAGCGTCCTGGACCTCCTGAATATATCACCTCACTTTATTATATAATAGGCCTAAATTATTTATAGACTTGGTTTACCTTGATAATCTTACGAATGGACCTCTGCAACACCTTATAGAAAATATAAAGATAATTTTTATGGTCAACATTGGTAACCAGGGCCTGGATTTTGGTGGCATGTATTTATTTTTTTACTTTTTTGATACATACAATGTTAATAGTTATGTAAACTTTGTTCATAATCCTCTGGCTGTAGAAATTTATATTATATAATTCATTGTTGGTTCATTTTGGTCATTTTGGAATTAAATGACATATTTTCAAGGTTTGCGTCACTTCTGAGTGATTTTTAGTTATTTTTGAGTTATTTTAAGGAATTCATTTCAAATAAGAATATTTTTAAATACCATCAACTGTATTTTATAAATTCATAAAATTTATTATATACACATAGTTGTTTAAGTAAGAAGATAATAAAGGACATGCACTTTGCATTCTGTTTGGTTGTAAAATACACATTCCTGGTGAGACTGCATTATTCTGAAGAGGGCTACGTTAGAAGGGGGTAGCTATTGCTTCTGAAGCACACATTTGTAAATCAATTTTGCATTTCACAGAATGCAAGTTGATTAAAGTTTATCATTTTATTTTACAACTGTAAAGTGCGTGTTTGGTTTAGTCATATACATTTATTACGAGTTTTGGTTCATTTTTTATGTCATTTCTTGATAGTTTGAAGTCATTTTTAAGAATTTTTAGGTAAATTTACAGTTCACATTTGGTTCTTTTTTAGGTCATTAAATTCTGGGCCCTATTGATTAAAACTTTATTTTATTATTAATTTGATTTTATAGGCAATGACAATCAATATCAAATTTGACAGTTATAGATCATATGAATTGATGTGTGAATACGTGAAAGTACAGTAGCCCCATGGCTTCTTTGGTGCTGACTGACCGCTCACAGCTGACAGCTGATGGCTTTGAAAAGTTATCAGACCAAATTATGTATCCCTACGCCAAACCATATGATCTGCAAAAACATGTGTTTAGCAGATGCCACTTCTGACAGTCAAATATTAGGTATATACCTAAATGTTGACTGTCAGAAGTCAGCTGTGAGCTGTCAGTCAGCACCAAAAAAGCCATGGGGCTACTGTAGATCTAGTAACTTTTCTAGCTGTCAGATATGTACTGTATTTTCGTAAAAAATATTGGGACGCATTTATATCCATCGTAGCTGTAGGGTAAGTCATCCCATTTAATGAATAAGACTAAATCAAATACTGAATTATGAGAATTTACTGTATTTTATCTTAGACTGAATACACATTCAGAAGATTAGAATAAATTTGCGCACATGCTATTCTAAGTAATTATAATACTTTAAAGCCTTACATAAAAATATCACGAGCAAATATGGTTTATTTCTTCAACATCTCAACTCTAAAAGCCGGACACCGAAAATAGAGTAGACTGAAACGTGCCGTACATGGCGGAATGAAACTTTAAAAAGAGGAAGGATGAGGGAAAGGCCTTAGTAAAATAAAACGTGAGGCACACAAAGTAGATTTCTCAAACTGATACGACTGTGAATTTTCCTTTTAACGTTCAGTCGCGCGAATGGAAGATATTTTGTTGCCGCCTGACCAAACGCTTCTCCTGGGTTGGGCACAGAAATGTAAAGAATGTCCTGCTTTATTTCTGTCTGTCTTCTCAAAAACCTCACTATGTCCAGCGTTTCGTGGTTTTGTTCTGGTAGGAACAGCATTAACTTATTTTTATTTTTACTTCTTCAAAGATCTAAAGCGTTTATATTAATAAAAGTCTAATGGGATATGTATATATTAGTGTATATCTGTCCAGAGAAATTTTATTACTTATCAATTAGATATAAAGCTGAAATTTGATAAAATTATAGAGGAATCACTCAAAAACTGGGTGATTATTTCATACTTGAAAATCGATCAAAAGTAAAAATTATAAAATATAAAAACATTATTTATTTAATGGCCAAATAATGTATCACAGTGGGCTTCCTCTTTTGCTTTAATGAATTAAGTTCCAGAAGCTGAGTGTTGTATCTGTTCTTGATTATTTTTAATAAGTTCATAAGTCGTGTGGTAATATATAATCAATAGATTCAGAAATATCACTTTAAATCCTTTAAATATTTTTTCCTTCGCTTTATATCGTTCAAATGTTGCATCGTAGTATAGTTTGTTTCACTAAAACTATACATTTAGTTATTATAACGTGTACTATAAAACAAAACAAAAATCACTCCGCACAGCTATCCTCATGGACGGGGGAACAAAATTTGAGAATATATTTTCTAAAAATACCTTGTTTCAAATTTGTCTTTTGATAACGATTTCATCTTCCTTCTAGGCTTTATCCTTCCCATTACCCCTCTTCCCCAACTCGCACATCGCAGTTACGGCCATAACTTGCCCCATTAAACCTTCCTCGTGGATATTTGACCTAGTTGGGAAGAGTGTCTCAGGTTTAATAGCGCTATAGGTCGTATAATCAATTAGCCAACTCGTCGAGTTCGATGCAGGGGGCAGACCCCTTTACACTCATTAATATCCGGAGAGCTAATTCATTGGCTATAGTAAAAGTCGAAGAGTATTTTTGTGGGTTTTTACTAGAATACTACACGAATAAACTGAGATGGCTGCGTGATTTTTATAATTTTTATGATATTATGGGTATTTTATTAGTGGGGTTTACCAGTATCGTGTCGTGGAATGTTACCAGGATAATCAGAGCTTGTTAAAACTGTACCTGTGATATTTTCTCCAATTGATCTCTATTTGACCAATCACACATATGCCCTTCTTTAAATATCCCACAATGGTATGCATTTCCGTTGCTGGCTCCAATGATTATTCTAAGGACTGAGAAGTACAATTTTCAAAGGCGCAATGCCTTAGCTCAGTCGATATCCTGGCTGTCTACCAAGCTAATGGTCCTGGTTGCTATCTCTGGTATGACAGAAAAATGTATCATTGGTGAATTGTGGGTTTCCACTATCACATTAATGAAATAATGGCTGGAGGTTGTATGTTGTGTCCGTTCTAAATTTAAGCTAGATTATAAGTCGTGTGCCGATATAATCAGTCGCTTCAGAAAATGTATGTTAAATACCTCAAATTAAAAAAAAATCAAAGGGACACTTTGAACTTAATCTTCTTAGCCTTAAAACAACTCCACAATACGCCACTGGATTGAACACACAATGTCAAAGAAAATATGTTTCATATCAAAGCACGAGTCGTATCCAACATTAACTTATTACATTAGTGTAATTATTACATAAGCGTAAAATCCGAACGAGTAGTGAAACGAGGTGCTAAGAAAATATACTTATAATTTATAAAATAGTTGGAGCAAACATCCCAGTAATAAATATATGTAACAACACCACTTGTGATTGAACCAAGGTCCTTTGGACTTATTACTATCCAATCTATTCAAATATTCAAATAAGTATGATTGCTATTAAAAATAAAAGCATGGGATTGAAGATTCATTTTCATATACAATTTTATTGATAAATAATAATTATAAAATAATTTATTAAAACGAAATCAAAAGTCGTTACATTAAAATCCGGTTCATAAATTCTCGTTGAAATACCGATATTTACTAACTACTTAAAAATTGTGATTCTTGGTATTTTCCCTAGATTAAACATTTATATTGGATTTTTATAGTACTTTATTAATAATTATACCTATTCCAAATACTTATATTAGTTCTTATGTGGTCAATTTTACCTACAATAGGCCCTATTATTGAAGATTCAAATAGCCAAAGCTATTATTTATGCTTTTGGTGAGGATTATTCCATCTAGATATCATATTCTGAAAATTGAAAAATGACACCTGGATATGGGAATCGAACCCGGGACAAATATAATAGCTTTGGCTATTTAATTCTTAAATATGCAATCCCTTACAATTATAATAACTGTACAAGTGGCAGCAATAAGCCAACTACCGAGTTGAAGGTGGTTGAGTTGTCTGATAGCTCATGATCTTAACTAATCACACATTTATAACAGACGATTTACACACGTCCATCACAGACTCTGCCTTAAAAGATGAGTGAATAATTACACTGGGCACGGTATGATTCTTGGATTGCTAAGTGGTAGGAGCATTGGAGTACTAAGCCAAAGGTCCCGGGTTCAATTCCCGTGCTCAGGTGCCATTTTTAAATTTTCAGAATATAATATTATTAATAAATATTGAACATGGCCCAATTTAATTGAAATGTCCGTTAAAGTTGTGCTTTAGTAAGTAGCACCGCGTCTTAATACTCGTCCAGGCTATACACATATATACTATTACTTTAATTAATTAGGGACTATTAATATTGAACTTAAATTAAGTGTAGGCCTACCTGCATTTATTTGGAAGGAGAGTGGAACGCCATTTTAGAGGAAAAAGAAACCTCAGTGTTTTCAACCTGGTTTCGAACCCAAATCTCCCCGTCATTGGCAGTACAGTCTCTTGATACATTTACGCCTCGGACTAGGCACGTATAGTAACATCCATGGCCCGTGGACCACCCGCGGCACCAGAATACGTTCTGTGCTGCCCACCTCTTGTTGCTGACGTAAATTCTTGTTAGCTTTCGTGTAGTTCCAGAATCGTAAATATTATTTTACTTCGTAATGGATGGGTGGGGCGGTGAATATGGATGTTAGGATAGTTAGTTGGCTACAGCTAATTCAGAAGCATTTCCACCAAAGATCTGCAAAGCTTTCAGGTATGTGTTGTCGTCGATGTGAAGAAGGCAGTTATCGATATAGACTAATCAGTGAGATCTCATCTCAATAATATCTTTAAATATTGACATTTAATAAGACAAATTACGTACCTTTATTGCATTTGAAGCAGAGTACATCCCACAATCCTGCTCCATAACTTTAAATTTTAATTTCTTGAGCAATTGAAGGCACAAAAAAGTATAAAAAAGAGACTTATTCTTTTAAAAAGAGACTTTGGGAGACTATCCCCCCAAAAAAGAAACTAAAAGCTAAATAAGATGCCAACTCCCAAGCCTGAATATACAAACATACTAAGGCAAAATAGAAAAAAAAAACATTTTAAGAGAAACCTGAAAATCCAAATATTCTTATAAACTTATATCGGGTATTTTCACTATTTCGAAATATTTATTTTATACATCACAGGTTTAGGCATTAGTATAATTAGAACTACATATTTATGTCAAGTTTGTTACGAGTTAAATATGTAAACACGCAAAGTGACACTACTACAATATTATTAATGAAGACAGTTATGTGGATGACCGATAGCTCGCATCACATTAGCTACAATAATTGTGTGTAATACTGTTATTAAATAAATAATGCAACGTAAAACCTTATTTAAAATAGTAAACTGGGTCATCTATTTACATAATCGTTTGAAGGGTCAGAGGTCAGGGGGGGGGCACAAATATGTATTGTAATAAACTCTGATTCAGGGGTAAGGGGTTCAAGAGCCAGCCAGATGTACTCGAATGAGGGGTGATGAGAGGAGAGTTTAATCGAATATCACTAGCCGTCCGGGCTGTGCGCATTTAATTACTGGTAATCTGATGGCTTATAAATAAAAAAGCTTTAGTATAAATTAAATATATCAGAATCTGCATGGAGGGAACGTGGGAAAACATTTATGAAAAATCACACTTAGCACACACAGACGTAATTCAAGCTCAATACAACACACACACACACCCCAATCACCAAACCACCTGAATAAATGAGACTGACGTTTATTCTGCATGCTCACCGGTGCAGGTTATCCACTGTATTGTTCTTAAATATTGCTTCAGGTTAAAAATGCCACATTACAAATTCACCCTTATCATTCTGTCATTTTAAGCTTCATATAGTTTTGAGTAGTTACTAGCTTTCACCAGGATGCACGTGAACAGAGGCGTCAGTCTCGTCTTGTCTAGCTTGTCAGTAGCGAGAAAGTCTGTTTTCGAAACGTGGCCGGGTGTGCAAAGGTGTTTAAATGGTTTCTCACTCTTTCTTTCCACTCAAATTTTGGTACATTTCCTCTAAATTTAATTTACTTAATCGTTCCGTGTAGGCCTATATATATATATATTATATATATATATATATATTAATTAAGCCAAAGGAAAAGAGATCGGTAAGATATATTTATAGAAAATATACCCTCATTTTTGTGGAGAGGAGTGACAAACTATTCAAGTAATAATCACCCTCTGTACCCAGCAGGGATTCTAACCTCAACCACCACTTCACCAAAAAACTTCAAGCTGGATAATATTTTAATTTGAAGCCACGTGCCCACCGATTCCTGTTGTGAAATTGATGTACTGGTATTAAAAAAATAATTGTCAAGTGATTAAAACTTTAGGCCTTTGGCTGCAGTCACATTTTATTTAGTTTTAGCAGCACGTCTTACTACCCGTTCAGGTCATATATTTTTGGTTATAATAAAATGAGTTACATAAAATACGTATAATTGAGTTGGAGCGTTAGTTTAGTTATCTATAAATTTTAAATCCAAACAATTTAAATCAAAAAATAGTCATTTTAATTCAATGTTGTTTCTTGTTCACAGAAATAATTAGGATTCACAAAAATTATTGAAAATTAACTCTTTCGATGTTTCTATTAAACTTAGATTTTGACAATGATTATTTTAAATTCTAAGAGTATAAAATTTTTATGTGTGGTATTTCCTACTTTGGGCAAAAATCATAACTATATTTTCATTTAGCGTTTCTGATGAAATACAGGGCTATTATCGTAACACTCCTTTTGATACTGAATATTTATGAAGAACCAGCCTGAAACTGTAATTCTATCAACGCTTCATCATCAGAAAAGTTATTCAACAGAAGTTTTAAAGTATTAAGAAGTAACACAAAGGACAAGTTCCGATGTACTGTACCTACAACTTCTTCATCGAAAACAATAGTAAAGCTTCCACGGATATAAAGTGATAATGAACGTAATTCCCAAAATGATTTAAAGTTTCAAAACACTTTTGGATAAATTTTTATTTACTATTTTGTAAAAAATAATACGCATGTTTATTTCTGTTTTATAGCCTTAATATTAATATCAAAAGTTTCATAACTATGTTTTGTATTGCATAATATTAAATAATAAGAATAATTTATTTCAAAGTTGATTTTTTTTGTATTCGTTTTATTTGATAGCATGGTATTAATAATTGGTTATATTAGGACCAATATAATTGGTCATATAAATGAAGTTTTACCAATATCATTATTGATTCTTTAAGCACTGGATTGTCGATCAGCTGGATCCTAGATCAAGGTAAATTTTGGTTGCAACCAAATTAATTAGGGATCAAAATCTCCAATTATATGACCACATATTCGATCAAATAAACAAGTAAAACAAAAATGGCGACACTGTAAAAAGCATTGAATTTGGAAAATTTAACCATGAAATTACGTAAATCTATGTATAAGTTTGGCTATGGCGTATCAACTTTATATCTCTAGTAGCTTAGGATGTCTGATATTTATATATCCATTTCAATAAATTTCGATTTGGGGTGAGTTACTTAGTTAAGAAACATATTTTAAACAATTTTATAGTGATTTAATAAAGATACACAAAAAGGTACTAATCTCATATTTTATTTTTCTATGATTAAAGAAAGTTAATTTACGTCCAGTGACTGCTCTGGATCTCGTCCACTCTCTGAAACTTCATTGTTTAGTCTAGAGGTCTTCAACCTTTTTATCTACAAGGACCAAAGTTTCTGTCTCTTGTTGGCTCGTGGTACACAATATTGTACCGACAATATTAGGATGGAATATACACTAAAATATTCATATTAGCTCATTTTTATACTCACATTATGGATTAGGATATCTCGTGAAGTGTGCGCTCTGTTGTTCCATAGTAGGATGTAACACAATTTGTCTTGTCTACTAGAGTTGTCATTTGCTGGTTAAAAGTATTATTATTATTATTTATTATTAGCACCGCATCTTACTACCCGTTCAGGTTATACGCACTAACGCTAATGTGTAATGGTAGGGGGATTGTGAGATGAAATGGAGGACATACAGTTTGACGTGGGATCCGAACCATGGTGGAGGCATGGCATTCCACACATTCACAAGTTGTGATTAATACACGTCTTGACAGAGGTAGAAGGAAGGGTTTGGTAATAAGATAAATCTGTGCCGGGACCAAGGATTGAACCCCGGACCCCAGCACACACCGACACCTTACCCAGGTTAAAATTATATTTGTATTAAAACGTAATACTTTTCTTCGTGCAAAAAGCAAAATACCTTCATAAAATACGTATGTATTTGATATACTTAACTAATAAATATATATCTGCATTTGTCATTTTTTCTCTTGAAATAATTTTATATTTTTCATGAGTCAGAGGGCCGCAAAAAATTTTACCATGGGCTGCGAGTGGCCTGTGGGCCTTGGTTTGAAGACACCTGGTTTAATTGAAAAGTAAAATCTGAAGACTCCATAATTGACATTACTATCCCTAAAAATAAGTTACACTCAAAATAAATGTATAAAACGCATACTTTTATTAATCACTTAAAAATGAATAGTATTAAAAAATTAGTTCAGTTATTAAAACGTATAGATAATGTCTCCCATCAATATGATCGAAGAATTGATTAAAGAGAATTGGATGGTTAGCTTGACTATATTTGATCGACAATCACCCCCTACTTATTGAGGGTACAACTTAAAATTAGGTTCAACACAATTATTAGAGATCAACTTACATCTGATCGCTGATAAAGCCACTGATTAATGTTTCCCTAACTGGACCTTAGAATAAAAAATAAACTATAAATGTGAAATATCCAACAACATTGGCATTTGCCTTAGATATGTTCAAATTGACACCCACTTTCTAAAAGTTACAGTATAAGATAATCTGTCCTAGCGTATGAATACAACAAGAAAGATCTAGTAGATGGATGAACGTATTAAATGTTTTCTAACTATGCTCAACCATTTACTAGCTCTTCTAACTAATGTTAAACTTTATAAAATGTTATCTATAATAATCCGGGTTTGGTTACATGTTTATTATTAAATGGCATTGGTTGTGTTTCTATATATATTTTTCATGTGTTTAGAACTAAACATTATCTAATTTTTCAACAACATTAAAATATACTCACTGTAATGAGTATTCGAATAGATCTTGATTTGATTATGCACGGTGTTCGGAAACCCAACGTCCAAACTGCACATATAGTTTGTTTGAACCAAAAGTATTACAAAATCCCTACACACTTACATTCTGAAAAATATGCTAATACCATTAAATTGTGTTCAAAATTATGGCGTACATCACGGCGAGAGCAAAGCTGTTCAAGCATGCAAGTACAACAGGTTGCACAGGAGTTAGGTATTCAGCACTGCACATGTAATAGTGGTAAGCACTTTCTGTGATGTAGGACCGTTAATAATGACCCTCAGAACATATTCCTATTTCTACATGGGCTCGTGTGTTCTTTACTATTAACTGTTGCATGTTTTGCTGCAGTGGTCCAAGATGTTGAGGTTTGTAGTGCCATGCACCTAACTCCTATGCAACCTGTTGTACACGCATGCTTGCACAGATTTGCTCTCATCCGCTGTATGCAGAAAACTTTGAACACAACTTAATGGTATTAGGATAGTTTGTAGGATGTACTGTATATGTTTAGGAATTTTGTATTCCTTTTGGTTCAGACAAACAATATGTGCGGTTTGGGCATTGACTTTCCGAACATCCTGTATATTTAATTGAGGATTTTTTTTAAATATCTTACCGATTATTTTATAAATAAAGTGTTCATAATCTTTGAATTCAAACAAAGTAATTGAACCAATCTACACGGACAAGGTTAAGTATAAAATATGAGGACAATTAATATAAAAACATGGTTTGTCAAAAAAATATTCATGGAACAATATTATTATTTCAAACCGTAACGTTTTAAATCAAGAATCTATATTTTAAGCAAGTTATTTCAATAGTAAAAGATTCCCAAAGTAAAATTTCAAATTCCTCAAATTGTTTTCGTTATTTAATTAATATAATAATACAATCATTTTATAGGGTTTCAATGATATTATAAACCTAACGTTTATTGAAATTGTTAAAATAATACAATAAACCTCTATTTATATTTTATTTCGTAGTTTTAATTTGTTGTTGAGGTTTTACTATTTCACCTTTGAAAAAAATTGAAAAGGAAAATTAAAATGTAATTATCTATTATTATCATTTTTAATCTATAGATAAGATTTTCTATAGATTCAAATCGTTGATAAGAAGTAAAATATATATTATTATCAAAAAATACTACAATGAAGAAAAACCTTTAAATATAAAACATTTTAATATTTTCCAAAAGTATAGTTTAAATTTAATCTTTGATATAATAAGTTAAGGCTTTTGAATGGTAAAAATTATAAAGCTTAAGTGTTTTAAAAAGGATAGCAGATATTTTGTTTTCAATCTTTAAAATAATAGTGAAATAAATAAAAATATTTGTTATTTATTTATGTATAATTTATTATATAAAATAAAACACATTTTAACACATATCTTATATGGCGAAGAATTTAAACACATTGTTCTTTATATTTATATATTTGTACTTTTATTTATATTTGTCCTGTAATAAAAACACTAATAAAATGTATAATTTAAAAGGTCTTGAATACAACAAAGCTTATTTAACCTATTGTTTTTGTAACAAATCCAACTATTCAATATTTTGAAAGCTTTCCATCATATTAGTATTTTTAGAACACCTGATAAATTGAATGGTATTATATAAATATATTTTCATATATTTACTGTATTTAATAAATTAATTTGATTACGATATAGCTTCAAGTTGGTGTAAAAGTAAATTATACCAATAGTTATGATACAATTAATTATAAATGTAAT
Source organism: Timema californicum (assembly GCA_902141385.1). Classification (NCBI taxonomy): domain Eukaryota; kingdom Metazoa; phylum Arthropoda; class Insecta; order Phasmatodea; family Timematidae; genus Timema; species Timema californicum. The sequence goes on along the minus strand of CABFOW010002725.1, from coordinate 42,474 downwards.
GAAATTAAATAACTAAATAATACAACACATCATTTAACTTTAAACTAAATTCAAAAATTGTTCATAAGCTTGAATTTATAAAGTAAGTGAACGTGTGTTGTTATTCTAAAGCAATAGTTTCACAACTTTTCTACAACACTATTTTTAATAGCAATATTTAGACATACTCAAACCAAATTCTAAACTAATTATTATTTTTTATTTCTACTCACATTAAAATAATCAACCCTTGCTTTAGTCAGAAAATAAAATGTTTGATATAGTTTGGCTCTCAAAATAGTGTAGATCAAAAAAAAAATATTTTGTGTTAGTTCATTTGTTTTTAATATTCCAGTCAAGACCCAATAATTATCCTTAATTATAACTTTGGGAAATAAACTATATTTTAAGTAAACTAATAAAATTAAACCTCAATATATATATATATATATATATATGAATTGCAGTTTATTTTTAATTTATATATATATATGTATAAAAATAAACTTCAATTCGTATATATATATNTATATATATATATATATATATATACATTGAGGTTTATATTTATTAGTTTGCTTTATATATAGTTTAATTTCCCGAAGTTATAATTAAGGATAATTATTGAGCCTTGACTGGAATATTAAAAACTAATTAACTAACACAAAATATGTTGTTTTTTTATCTACACTATTTTGAGAGCCAAACTATACTAAACATATATATATGGTTAAATAGAAATAAAATATAAACTTCAATTCGCATATTAGTTTGTATATCCTTATTTTTTAATTGTTTTGAAAAAAAACTTTTGTGCATAATGAATACACAAATATAATTAACATAATGTAAAATTATATTAAATTGCATCATATATGTTCTTTATATATATGTATACACTGCACAAATTAAATCAAAATACATAGAGTACTGTTTCTGTAAAATTAATTGCTCTTTATGAAATAATAAATTATTATATAGAGTATTGCCTATGTTTAAATTCATTATACCTCACTGTAGTAATAAAAACCGCTAATTTAGATATATATACATTAGTAAATATTTGTTTTATGACGTGGTTTAAGAGACGAATCTAAAATTTATAGATGTGAGGTAATTTAATGTGTGTGATTTGGATTCATAGTAAATATCTTATAAGCATATAGTGAAATGTGTTGTGGTATTTTATTTTTACCTATATCTCCTTTTATATAAAATTGGTAAATACAACCCAATTGTAGAACTGTAATTTTAGATAAAAAAAACTGATTTTTACTTTCTAATATTTAGAGAAAGGTGATAGTTAAAAAATTGATCTCTAGATTATGAATATTTTTTTTTAGTTTTATGTGGATACAAACCCAAAAAAGTTGATTTTACAATTATATATGTCTCCATGTATATCTGTTTGTCTGTATGTCTTTGGCAACGGTTTAAAAAGGGTTTGATGGATTTTTTTTAACTTGATATTTAAATACTATAGGACTATACCACAATAATTTTTGTTTTTGCCCTAGCCCTTATATTAAGGGCAGTTTACTAATGAGTAATTATTTGAATTCAAAATTTTGTAGAATGGCTCTAACGGTTTTGTTTAAAATGCATATCTAGGACTTGTTTGACATAGAAAATAGCACTATATAATTGGTTTTTGGAAAAAAAATCTTAGAAGTGTAGTTTACTGAATACTGATTTTCCTGTAACTTGAAATGTTTTACAAATGGCTCTAACAATTTGGTTTCTACTGTCTTATTATACATTTGTAACAAAAATTTAACATAGCTCATACATAACCAGTGACGTGGGGCAAACTCTTGCTTAAGTGACAGAGGGAAAAAACAAGTTTGGGTAGGAAATTTTTATCTTGGTGGTGTCTGACATGACAAATAACTCTGTATACTTGGTTGGTTTTGGGTAAAATTTTGATAAACAGTCTTTTACTTAGAAAAGAATTTTGAATATAGTTTTTCATGATAAATCATAATGCTATTTTATGTTTAGAATAACAAATAAATTTATGGAAGCTTACAAATAATATAAATGTTTTAATTTGAATTGTGTTAATTATATCTGAACAATTTGGTATAGAATTTATATTTAAAGAATAAAATTTGTGATTTACAAGAGGATATTTAGTTTTATGAGTAATACTCACTAAGGGTAGTTTTGAAAAATTTCTTCTAAGCTATAATAAACAATATGAGAAAGTTTGTGCGATTGTTTCGTACCTTTTATTTTTAAATGCTAAGCAGGTATGTAGTTATAAAATGAGTAATAGGACTTTAGTATTGTATATCTTTAAATTGAGAGGAATATACTGACTGAACCTCCGCTAAAGAAATAATTCAAGACCGTATTAATGATTTATAATTAATCGGTCACAATACGTTATAGCTTATAGCTAAAAATATCTGACACTAATTTTAACCTCTAATAGTGTGTTTTTCTCGTAGATTTTAGTTAAAGAAAAACAAACAAAAAAACCATCAATAATTAAGTACCTATCAGGATCGCTTCTTAGTTTTAAAAATACAATTGAAAATGTATTAAAAATTATTTTAAATTAAACTAACCTTGGTACATGGCTAGTTCATTAAAATTAAATCACTTATCCATAGTAATTTCACGTTAAGAAGAAAATTATCTGACAGTTACCAGAACTCACGCGTCAATTTTTGGGATCTTTAAATGTCACTTTTTATAGATAGTATTGATATAAAATATTACTTAAATGTTATCAAGAGAGTTCTCAATTTGTGGTAAGTAAAATGATTAGTTTCTATTAAAAGAAAATCAGTATTAAAATTCGGTAAATAATATACATTTTTCAGCTAAAAACGGTTGTAAACAATTGACTCACACTCTTATGTGGATGTAAAAATTACGACTAGGTTTAAACTTCTTGAATTTTAAATTTGATTCTCTTGTCACAATTTTTTTGTTCTAAACAGCCAGATCAAACCTACAATCTTTTTTTTTACCAATGATATATTTTCTAGACTGTAGACTTTGATTTGTTAAAGGAGAAATTATTAATAATAGTACAAAAGATACTATTTTTCTGACAAGTTCAGGCAAAGAATAATGTCGTCTGATACTAAGTAAAAATGTGTATAAGTTGTGTATCATTAATTCTCTTTAATAATCTACATAATTGATCATATAAACGCCCAGTAATCCATTTCATGAAACAATTCAATTTCGTTTTATTTTGCGTGTGTTCATCACATTTAAAAGATGCTATAATAAGCTTGAAAAAACATTTTGACGTTAATTTTAATGTGAAAGTAAAAGTTGGTAAAAAAAACACGTTTCATGAAATTTCAGTGACCTTTTTTTTATCAACGATTAGTGGGCAAAGATGTGTTTATGTTATTTTTATATTTCCTTTATACAGTATATGTCATATTTCCCTACATATAAATTCACACACATGTATATTTCAGAGGGTGAGCGCCTCTGCGAGCTAGATTGACACGTGTCTTTGTATTTACCCACGTGCTTCACTCACCGTCAACTATCGCTCCGTCACGTGGGTCTTCGTTGTCCATTTCTGCCCGGAAAACCAAAGGGTATTTTTTATTCAGACAATACCTTGTCACTCACAAAAATAACAACACCCAAATGAAGAATAAAAATAAAGAATCTCGTTACACATCTACCCGATAGTAGAAGAAATATAATATTATTTGACTCAAATCAACCACCCCAAAATACCGGATGAAAGAACTACGATCTTAAACGCGGCCAAACGCCACACTGAGGTACTACCCTCCCCGCGCGGGGCGGGGCGAAGCGAGCCGAAAACACCCGACCGGTTAACCATCCCCTCCCTCTGTCACCGTTTCTAACCTCTCTTCTTGCAGAGAGTCCTTGAGTCGACTCCAGGCGACGGTAAGAGGCACGTCTGCGCGCCTTAGGGACTCGGACTCCGCCCTTCTAGTTTTTTGAGAGGGAGGCGGGAGAGGGTATCTGTTGCTTCTTGATGCACGAGGTGGAAGTGATATCCCCCCTCCCTTCCACACACCCCTTTTAGCTGAACTCACGCCCGCCTGCACTGGAATGCAATTTCATTCTGGAGCTTGGTAGAACCCACACTGTGTGTTGGTGTACGTACCGTAACCCACTTTTTTTAGTCTAGGAACAACTTTTTTATCAGTTTTTTGTTAGAATGTTGAAAAACAACATTATTTTCTAAAGAATGCGTTTAAAAAATTAATTAGCCGTTTTATTTGTAATCAAAATAAAAAGCGTTATCAAAAGGTATGTGAAGGTTCACACTTAAATACTTCAAAAACATCACAGAGTTTGATCAGAATATACTATTTATAGATTTCATGTTTTGTTAACGCTATATATATATATATATATATTTGTTGTTGTTACCACTTCTCACTACCCTTTAGGGCTATACGCAAAAGTTATATATAAATTACTTGAGTGTGTTTGGGGTGAGCAAGATTTAATTTATAAGAAGTGTACCTATATTTGCGTGGAATTAAATTGTAAAACCCGTTAGGAAAAACAACCCTCAATTCACTCTACCAGGATTCGAAACTCGATCATCCCAACATTGGAACTCTAAGTTTATTGCGAGCGTGGCATCTTAATCCATAGGTCGGGAACCTTTTTGGGGCTTCAGTTGACTTTTAAATTTATAAAAGTCCTGCTATCACACTTAGTTTCTCCACTATACTTTTAATTCTTTTTGGTTTACATCTTGTATTTATTCCTTTAATTCAATATTTCCTCCAATAATTGTGTCCCTTTCTTTATATAAAATACAAAGAATATACACTCCGTTTACCCTGAAAAGTGTCAGTTTTACCTTGACTTATTAACTATGGCCCTATCTTATAAGCTAGGCCATGGTGGAATAATGCAAGTTACGCTTGCCTTTTCATAACCTAGTAGTTTTCTCACGCTATCGACTAAAAATTACTGTGAGATTGACCTGTTGTTGATCCCTGACTTAAAACAAGGGATAAAAGCCCTTTTTTGATCCTTGAACCCCCTTGGCAGTCAAGTGAAGTCTATGAAACCCCTTGGTAGTCTGGTGAAGTCTGTGGACCTTCTTAGCAGTCTGGTGAAGTCTATGAAATCCCTTCTTAGTCAGGTGAAGTCTATGAGCTACCTTGGTAGTCTGGAGAAGCCTATAGACCCCATGGTAGTCTGGAGAAATCTATAGACCCCATGGTAGTCTGGAGAAACCTATAGACCCCATTGGTAGTCTGGGGAAGTCAATAAACCCCATGATAGTCTGGATAAGCCTATATACCCCATGGTAGTCAGATGAAACCTATAGACGTTATGGTAGTCTGGAGAAGCCTATATACCCCCTTGGTAGTCAGGTGAAGTCTGTATATGCTTTTGGTAGTCTGGTGAAGTCTATAGACCCCATTGGTAGTCTGGTGAAGCTTATGGGTCACTTATCAAAATAATAATTTGTATTTCTTAAAACATCATGTAAAGGATTTTAAAAGAAACTATTTATATTGAAATAAATTTATTAAAATATTCGTAACTAAGTTATAAGTACTTCTTGTACTACTGCGACGTATTTTTTACTCCATAATTATTGAAGGAGACTCTTGATTTCAGTTGTCTGAGGTTAGCGAAATTAAATAATTAATTTTTTTGTCCTGCTTTCGACAATTTTACCACCGAAATGGGTTCAAATATGTTCTCAACATCAAAAATTTAATATGAAGGTCATGCAACAATACATATTCAATTTTAATTCGCAAACATTTATGATTATTTTATTTACAAACTATGTTCACATTTGAATCTATTATATATAATTATTATTAAAGTGCAAAGTCATATTTTTGACTAATTGTTTCAAGACATATTTTAAATAAACTCATTTGTTGACAAATTTATTAGTTAAAGCCATATACAAAATAGATAAAACCTCTCTTCCAAAATAATCATATTGCTTATTTGGGAAATCCTAGTCTGCAAAAATTTTATTTTATCTCATGGTATGTTTCGATATTGACTAAGTGCAATGGCTTCGTATCAGTTTCTGACATTAAACGAAGTTATAACTTTGCGTGACCTAATAGTTGAAGCGCAGCTTTTTTTAGAAAAAAAATAGTTGTAACATATTATATATATGATTATTATAATATAATGGTACACAGTTACTCGAGAAGAGACTCGACCCATCCTACCCACTTCAACGTTCCTGTTCGACTATAGATGGTGCCGGTCAGGGCCAGTGTGGTGTGTTGTGCCAGATGACGTCAGGAGTTCGACGTCACAAATGCCTCAAGCCAAGGGATATGGTATCAAAAGAAAAGTATCGATACTTGACACATTAAAATTGTCGTAAGAGAAATATCGATATCGTACTAGTATCGAAAGAAAAGTATNAAACTATAAACAAAAACTAATTGGGGGGGGGGGGCGGAAATACTAGTATCGAAAGGAAAATATTGAAATTAATAAAGTATCGATATTTTTTCCACATCCTTACCCAAGACTCCCATAAAACGCTTTAGATGCTTTAAGACCCCGGCGGAAGCTTTGAGAGTATTTCATGAATAGAACCGTCTGGACGAGAGCCAGTTATTTCATTGGTTCCACTCATGCGCCATCTTCCCCTTTTTTTTATCCATATCTGCCCTTGTTTATTTCCCCTCTTTCATCTCTGGGATCACGTAAGGACTTTCGAGGACTATAAAATGGCACGTTTCGTCTGTATTGTTACTCATCAAACCCCCATCGATTGCTTAGGTAAACTATGCGCTGCAGGCTTACAATTTTATATCCAAAATTCTCTTTCGACTTATAGCTAATCTTTGTTAGCCCTTTCAAAATTATTATTTTGGAATAAATACAAATAGTAAGTATTTATTTAAATCAAATATTAAATTTAAAATCTTATTTCAGAGGTCACTTTAATAAAATGTTTGTTACTGTGGGTTCTTTTCTTGAGGCCACTAGGTGGCGTTAATATTTTTCTAAATATCTTGTTTGTATTTTAAATTCTACCATATTGAGTAAGGAAATAAAATATCTTCTTTTTGATAAAATGCCACTATATTGAGCATAAAAATTAAATCTCTAATTTCAAACTAAATGCCGTCATATTGAACGTGGATAGAAATGGCTTATGTAATCGTGAGATTGCCGTATTTGGCGTGGAAAAATAACTCTTTTATAATGATTATGTCAATTTACATTAGTTTTGCTCACTTATAATCAATTACCTTTTATTATGAATATGACTTAAGCATTCATTGTAACTAGCTCTCACTATTTAAATATTGGTTTTGAGCTTAAACATTAACGTAGTTGATGAATATAATGCTTCAATTATGGATGTTTAAATTTAGGTTTACCCTCTCGCCCAGATTTTGTGGTCTGCCAACTGCTCTAATTAGTTAGGGATTATGGAGGTTGGATTTAGAGGAGGTATACCCGAATTGCGAGGTGGGAGAGTGGAAAACCTTTTAGAAAAAACAACCCTCGATACACCAGACCGGGAACAAAACCCCAATCTCTCCTTCATAGACAGTCTAGTCTATTGCGAAAGTGATGCATTAGACCATGTGGTCACCGAAACGGGTAATAATATATTCACAACAGATTATATTAATGGAGCCAGGCCTCCACCGTGGTTCGGATTCCACGTTAAACTGTAGGTCCTTCATTTCATCTCACAATCACCCTACCATTACACTACCCTACCATTACACATTAGCGTAAGTGCGTATAACCCGAACGGGTAGTAAGACGCGGTGCTAATAATAATAATATTAATGGATTAATTTAAGGAGAAACTATGTCGATGGTAGTTTTTGTGTGGAGAGATGATGAGGACACCACAAGGCTAAGCTATATCGGGAAGATCAAGCACCAATTAGCCCTCGAGCTCCAATCAGCAGAAAATCAGACCAGACGAGGTTGATGCATTAGCCCACGTGCCCACATGTGCGGGTATCTAACGATGTTATTAGTTTCCTCCCTCTATTTCATATTTCTGATATTTCCCTTTCCTCTTTTGAAGTAGTTTAATTTTTTCAACACGAAAAGAGTAGATAAAGAGATTTTTATGAGTGGTTAGGCTGTAACGACACTTGAGGTTGGTTCGGTGACCTTTCCAGTACCCCTTTTATTTTTTTTACAGCCTCTTTTACGCACAATAACTTTTAATCTTTAATTCTATCTTTCTTTTTATTTTCTTATTTTCTAATAAGCTTAAAGTGTTTTAACATGAGTACAACTCTGTGGTCGTCCTGCCTTTTTATATTCTTTTCTCCGTGTTGGTTAATTGTATGACCGCTCTGGGAGTAGTTCATCTGCAAGATGGGGATATGAATGGGTGTATGTGTTGTTTATGACCTGCCTGCGTGACTGCGCGGGTCAAATGGGGCTCGGAGGAACGCAAGTCTGTGAAAGGGCGAGTTGGAAAATATGCCATGTTTCTTTTATGACAACATTATTTTTTATTCCTTATTTTACCGAAAAACGCGCCTCACTTCCCGTCAGAGCTATACAAATATATACAATTACGGAAATAAGATGGTAGCATTGAGAAGAAAAATATACCCGAATTTACATGAAGGGAAAGTGGTATATCATTTAGGTAAAACACCAGTCCGAGATTTGAACCCTAATCTCTCGCTCATCGTCAGTGCAGTCTATCACGAAAGTGACATCTTATTATTTGACCACCGTATAGGGTCTTAGTTTATTTAATTCAGGCTGTTCCAACATTTTTTTTTCCCCTAAGGGCCAAATCGGATAATTATTTTCAATAAGGGCCGAAAATATAATTAGTAATATCATCAAATTAACTCAACCCGCTTCAGTGGCTTCGTGGTCTAACGCGCTACTCTCGTGCTAGACTAAACTGCCGATATCATGGAGATCAGGGTTCGATCCTATTTGGATGCATTGGGTGTGGTTTTTACTAAATTGTTTTCCATTTTACTTACGTGCAAATTTGGGTGCACTTCCTTTCAATTAAACCTTTCTAATCTTCAAAACATTAGTGTTTTTAGTACTTAAGCCATAAACCGAACGAGTAGTAAGACGCGGTGCAAATAAAAATTATGTATAGGTCTAAAAAACACTTATCAATGTTTGATGGAATCTTTAAAAAACCTTATTGGCAAAAAAGTGTATTAATATTTAAAAAATATATTATGAAATATCCACGCACACACACTTTCAGAAAACAAATTTTAATTATAAATATGTATTTTTTATTAATCAAATAAATGGCTAGTAAATTGCGTTCATGACCTTTTTAAATACATATTTTTATTTGATTCGTTATCTATTTCACACCTACCACCAAGGGCGTCCCTTTAACTTTCCTCCAAGACACTGTGAGCGTCACATTTTCAGAGAATGCAGGTCGTGTTTGGTCCGCGGGCCGCCAGTTGGACCACACAGGCTTAATTAATTTGATGAAGCGTAGGTTCGATTCACTGACTGACCACACTATGAGTTGTGAGACTTGTTTTAGAAGATAAACATAAATGGATTTCAATAGTTACTCAAGAGATATTTAGGTGAGTATAATTTTTTTATTTGAAAATTTACATCGGTGGACACGAGGACTAAATTATCTGGCTCGTCTAGTATGGTTTGTCACTGATGGGGAGGTTAAGGTTTAAATCCTTGTTGGGTGTTACTTACTGAAGTTAGTTTATCTAAATGGTTTTCTACTCTCCCAACACGCAAATGTAAGTACATTTTCTATAAATTCTACCATCCTCATACTTACACAATTATTGTAAAGATAACGATAGCCCGAGTGGGTAATAGGATGCTTTGAAAATAAATTACTCCCATGTTTAATTCACGTATGTAATTTTTTTCAACACACATTTTAAACCATTTTTAAAAATCTACAAGGTATAACATCTGTTCTCATTTAATTTTGAAGCCAGTTTGTTTGAGCTAAGGACATCGACACGATCAGTTTTGGTCTCACGAATGTTTGGCTTACTGAAACTAGAGTTTTCATCTTAAGCTCAACTGACTATGTGGTTTCTCTATCTTATCTTTTAATTTCCCCTCTCCCCTTTATATGATTATAGGTATATTTCATTCCCATCCACCCTCTTAGTCGTGTTTGATTAAGTTAAATAATTTCTGTTTATTTTCACCATCCTTTACTACTACATGCATCTATGTTAATTACGCTAATAGGGTAGAAATGAGGAAATATATAATATAGAGGAAATGTAATCTTATTTGCTTGGATTGAGAGTGGGAAGCCATTTAAGGTAAACAACATCCCTAAGAATACCCGGCCAGTATTCGAGCTCCAATTTTGACGACACCAACAAACCAATCTATTGCTATAGTGATGCGTCGGACCATTCGACCATCACCGATGGCAATTGTTAAATAGTTAAGTAATAAATGGCCGGTCTTATAATCAGGAGTAAAATTTAGACAAATAAAAGGCGATAGAAATTATAAGTCCACGAATCTAATATAAATTAATTCTATGAGATCACTGTATGTCATTGTTAGTTTTATTTTACCGACGTATATTCAAATGTTCTTACCTACTCTATGGCACTAGGAACTCTAAAGGTCATTGCCGTACTTACAAAAGTATGCCACCTTTCTCTATATTGAGCTAGTTCTACCCAGTCCCCCTCATTACACTCTATCCCTATCTTGAGCTAGTTCTACCCAGTCCCCCTCATTACACTCTATCCCTATCTTGAGCTAGTCCTACCCAGTCCCCCTCATTACACTCTATCTCTATCTTGAGCTAGTTCTACCCAGTCACCCTCATTACACTCTATCCCTATCTTGAGCTAGTTCTACCCAGTCACTCTCATTACACCCTATCTTTATCTTGAGCTAGTTCTACCCAGTCACTCTCATTACACTCTATCCCTATCTTGAGCTAGTTCTACCCAGTCACTCTCATTACACCCTATCTTTATCTTGAGCTAGTTCTACCCAGTCACTCTCATTACACTCTATCTCTATCTTGAGCTAGTTCTACCCAGTCACCCTCATTACACTCTATCCCTATCTTGAGCTAGTTCTAGCCAGTCCCCCTCATTACACCCTATATTATCCTACCATATGCGTCTAGGTCTTCCCAATGATCTCTTCCAATTGGGTTTGCCGGTTAATACCCTGGGCAAGGTTCTCGATTCTTCCATTCACGCTGCATGTTTTGTCCACCGTACTCTTCGAGATTTGATTATTCTAACAAAGGATGATCATGTGTACAGGATACCTAACATAGCATTCTGTAATCTACTATATTCGCCAGTATCTTCATACATTTTTGGACCAAATATCTTCCTAAGCACCTTGTTTTCCAACACCCTAAATTGGTTATCGTCATGTGAGGTAAGAAACCAAGTTTCACATCCATAAATAACAAACGGTAAAAGTTAGGTATTATAGAGTCTGAGTTTTACATTCTTTGAAAGTAGGCTTGATGTCAACAACTTACTGACTGGGTAATAGCATGCATTTTCCAAATATATTTTTTTCCTAATTTCCACTCTAGTATTGTTTAATGCTAGTAGTATAGATAAATGTTACATGGTATTTTATGAGTCGGGATAAAAATGGATTTCCGTATCTCTGTAAATATTTGATATCCTAAATAACTTATCTTTGCAAAATTGTAGTTACTATAAACTTGTATATGAAATATATTTTTATAAAACCAGCAGTTTCTGAAATATTGGCAAATATATTGATACAATTTTGTGAGCTTTATTTGTAAAGAGTTAGTACTTAAGTTTTAATGCAATAATTTTCCAATGCCATAGAGTAAGTGAATATAAGTAAGTTTCTCAAAAAGCTTATGTCAATTTTCCTTAAACCTCTTAGGAGAAATTTTTATAAAACAACGATCTCCCTCTATTTTGGACTCAATATATTTTATTAGTTAAAATTTATAAATGAGGAATTTAATAGCAATGCGATGACCTGAAGATTTGCAACACGTAATAAAATGTCAAATATTTTAACTGGAAGTCGAAATTTTAATACGAGGTATTGACCCTTGTGGACCCAATATCGATCTTTTTTATTAGTCCAAACATACAAATGAGGACATTAATTCTTTAAAAATAAAATTATAAAATTTAAAACCGAGACTCAAAAAATGTTTAACACAAGTATAGTGCAAGCTATGCCTGGGTTTGCTAATTAATGTATATTATTTTGTTTTACATATAATACGAGTTTTGAGTAAATATCTCCCTTTTTAAACAATTGAGTGATAAAGTCCGTATGGAGTTACATACCCGTTATTTTTAGAATATTTATAAATATTTTGAAATGAAATGTAATCAACATCATTAGAGCCGATTTTAATAAAATCGATATTTTTTTTTCTCTTTTTGCCCTTCAGTAAACTACCCTTAATTTTAGGGTTGGATATCAAATTCTAAGAAACCCTCGGAGCAACCCTATGAAAACCCTAGATACCAAGTTTTAGCCCGATCAGTTAAATGGTTTAGGTTCTAGTCTGAGGTACAGACAGACAGACAGCCAGACAGACGGAAATTCAAAAACCACTTTTTTAAATTCGGGGGGTCATGAAACGTTGAAATTCATCAAAATCTGGGTTTCAATTTTTTTGACAATCACAATACTTTCTATACCTTTAAGATAGCGAGAAAGTAATAACTAGGGATTGAGTTATTAAATGGCACTTCTACATTAATCCCAAATATTATACTTTCAATGGAACTTAATCTCCTTGAGGAAAACGTTAAACAACATCTAAAAATACGCCCCTATATTTGAGTAAACATCATAAGCTTAAGCTTTTAAGATTTTATGTCTGGGTTTGGCATGAACTTACGTTCAGAAGCTCGCAGATGTGGTGCAATAATACCCCCCACCAAGGTAGTTCCAGCCCTCCCTCCCCTTACCAAACCACCCTTAGAGATCACTTTCACAAACCAGCGGCCTCCATCTCGTGACGTCGATACAGATTTATACAAATATCAAAGAGGAAAATATAGAACAGGAAAAAAAAGATAGAGTCTTGAAATATGGGCCGTCTTTCAAGCTCTTTCCAATATCATAGAAAGGACGTTCTTCTTTTGAACAAGATATTTCATTGAAACTACTTCATTTTGTTGTATGTTGAATGTGATTTTATTTTATATTTTCTTTCTTGTACTTTGATATTTTACAGACTGTGAATTATATAGGAAAGAACATATTGTTCGGTGGATGAAGGAGCATTGCAAATATGTTTCGAGAGAAACCAATCCAAGATCATGTATTTATTTATTTAAAAGATTACAATACAAGTTTTCCAATCAATTCGTATTATTTATATAAAGCTTCAAAAAACTTAATATATAATATTTAAAAGGTGTAGGAATACAGAATATAGAATTTAAAAAAGTTATTTTATAAGAATCTATTATTGTTCTCATCACAGCTGTGATATTATTGTGATATTAATTGATAGGTTTTAAAATAAATTATGACTTGTTAATCAGTCAGATATTATTCCTTCAGATGTTTAACTTTATTAAAAGGGAAACATATTCTCAATGCCAATCCAATATATGTTGTTTAATTTATAGTAACTACAATTTCCATAAGTTCACTATAGTTATCTTAACACCACTTAGAAATGAATCGTTTATAAAAAGTGAGAGTTATTTAAAAGGTTTCTTGGTGCGTGAATTTATGAAGGTTCATTCAGTAACAATTTAATAAGATAAAAGCTATTTGCTTGCCATGGTGAATCTACAATAGCCAGTATGACCTCTATTTCTTGATATGGAAAAAAAGTCTACAATATGTAGCATGGTATGTGTTTTTTGAGATGGAAGAAAACTTTACAATATGTAGCATGGTATGTGTTTTTTGAGATGGAAGAAAACTCTACAATATGAAGCATGATCTGTGTTTCTACTCATGATAATTCTGCTATATGCAGCATTGTCTGTGTTTATTGTCATAATAATCCAGCCATCTACAACATGGCATGTGTTTATTGGCACGATAATTCTGCCATATGTAGCATGGTATGTATTTCTTGGCATGATAACTTGGCTATATTCAGCATGTTTTGTTTCTTGGCGTGATAACTTGGCCATGTTTAGCAGGATCTGTGTTCCTTGACATGATAATTCAGCCAAATTTATCATGGTACTTATTTCTTGCCATGATAATTTGGTCATATGCAACATGGTCTGTGTTTCTTGACATTATGATTTGGCCGTAGGTGTAAAAACCTAACGGGTCAACGTATATAACCTAGTTTTATGCTCAGCCCATTTCCGAACGAGATGAAAATTAATTTTCAATCAGGTTGTAGGCTTAAACAGAACCTATACCTCCCACACGGCTTCTTTGTTGCTGACTGACAGCTCGCAGCTGACAGCTGAAAGCTCTGAAATGTCACTAGACCAAATTAAGTATCCCTACGCCGAAGCATATGATTTGCAAAAACATGTGTTTAGCAGCTATCTGACAGTTAAATTTTAGGTTTATAAAAGAAACCTATATGATTGTTTTATTTATTTTCTATATATTGTTGACCTTGATATGTTGATGGCCTAGTATTAATTTTTAATTTTTTCAAAACTATATTTTTTTAAATTAGCATTTAATCCTATATAAGTTTTTATTGTAATAAATAAATATTTTTTAATTTAAAAAATTCCAATTTTTTTGTTAATATTAATATTATTAACAACCCTATAAATGTCAACAATCTGAATGTCTATTACTACACAGAAAAAAACAGTTATGAACCTTTGTAACAGTATTATAACATATTGGTGTCCTGGCGGTCTAGGGGTAAGGTATCAGACTTCTGTACTGGGGGTCGGGGTTCAATCCATGGTCCCGGCAAAGATGTATCTGATTGCCAAAACCTTTCTTCACCTCTGACAAGACGTGTATTAATCACAACTTGTAAATTTGTTGGATGCCAGACCTCCACCATGGTTCGGATTCCACGTTAAACTGTAGGTCCTCCATTTCATCTAACAATCACCCTACCATTACACATTAGCGTAAGTGCGTATAGCCCTGACGGCTAGTAAGAAGTGGTGCTAATAATCTTTATAATAATAATACATATCAGAAAACATTCTAAAGTAGTTTAAAGGAAGGAGTGGTAATAAAGTTAAAGCTTGGATAGAAAACTCAGGAATAGCTATAACAAACAAAGTATGTAGCTTTTAAATTTAATGAATTAGATAGTTTTAAAATTGGTATATGAATTAAGTATTTGTTTTAGTTTTGATAAATTGAGTTATATAGGATAAAATTCGAAGTTAGAATTATGGGCACTTGGTTTTGGTTGCTGAGTTTGAGATAACGTATTGGGTTTTTTGTTTAATATTATATATTTACTATAAATGATGTTGTCAACTTAGATATTGATGAAGTCTAAGATTTCATTTAACCAAATAGGGTGACGTTATGTAGCTAGTTCAAGATAAGTTTGGTAAGATTATTCGCTTAATGTTTGTAATTTAATATGAAGAAAAGATATTTGTTGTACCTGGGGGGAATCACATAACATTTTAGAAAACATTGTTAAGTAGTTTAAAGTAAGGAGTGGTAAAAATTAAAGTTAAGACGTAGATAAAAAAAAAACTCTGTAATAACAAAAAATTTAGATTTTCAATTTAAAGAATTAGATAGTATTAAAATCGATTGATAAATTAAGTTACTTTTAATATTAAAAAGATTGATCATATTTTGCTTTTAATGAGCAACAGAATGTGATATATAAAAATGTTCAATAAATGTATATAACATCATCAATAGAATAAAAATATGGGTTGACGACAGGTTTAAAATACACATAAAACATATTAAAATGTACTAACAAAACTTGGATAACACACATTAGTGACAAAAACAAAGTTTAAAGATATACAGTGTTGTAATTATGCTATAAAATTGAATTTTGTGGGTTAGCATCTCCCAAAGAAGTTTAATAAAGGTAAGAAAATATTCTTGTTACAACGTTTTTGAAGAATTTAATAATTTTAATGTTATTTATAAAATCTAAGCCTTATCTTGTTTCAGTCAAGTGATTTCCAACGGGGTCGCAAGAACTTCTTCTACATCATCATATTCGTCATCGTCCTCATCGTCTTCATCCAAGTGGGTGGATCCACTTGCATCTATTTTCATCTCCTTGTCCCAATCTTCCTTGATAATTCTCTTGCAATGGTCGACATTCTTACTCCAACTGAAAAATTAGAGTGTACAGCCATGGTAAAATCATCAAGAGTTTCTACAGATACTCCAGGCCTCGGCTGTTTCTTTCTGATCTTGCCAGGAGTTTCAACTTTATCTATTTTCTTGTTAATAACTGGAGTAAAAAAACCAGAAATTATTGTGTAGGCCTATATTGATAACATAACACAGAGTATTGATTATTTAAGACTTTTATCTTTGTAACATCACTATATCAAAATATTTTATTATTGTTATAATTATTCACCCGAGTAGATGGCGAATCAAATAACAGGCCTATTAAATAGATATTTATCAAGTTTGAAAATTTCAAATAATTATGAAATTCTATCAAATCAACATCTCAAGAGAAACATAGAAAATTTAACCATAACTTTTTTTATGCTAAAGCAGTAATACATTAATCCTTCTAGAAATAAATAATTTGAAATTAAATAGTTTAAGGTGTTCTCGCTATTGGAGCACACAATATGCTGCCTTAAAAAGAGAAAGGTGAGCAAAAAAACCCTCTTTTTAATCGATGTGCCGTCATTTTTTATTAATTTAAATAAATATATGAAAGAGTAGGAATATTTTGTTTGGTAAGGGGGGGGAGGAAAAAATATAGGTGATAGTTTGTGTACAGTATCCTTATAATTTTCACTACACAGAAAGCATGAACGAACTTCAATCAAGGGATGAGAGGAACTACAAGCCTTAAAACACGTGACTCCATATATATGTAGCTTGTTTTTATGTAATTTTTTTTTATCCTTACCGTCACACAGTGTTAACACTAAGTCTCAAGTATCTTGCTGTTTTTTCTGCCACGTTGAATGAATCGAAGTCGTCCATCATCTCCTGTCTAATTACTGCTGCAACGTTGATTATGTCCTCTTGTCTTTGATATGTGCATGTCTCTCTCTTCTTCCTGGGACAGCTTGGCCCCTCCTCCATAGGTGTTCCCCTGGGTTTGGACAGACTCATGCTTGGGAAAATAAAAGACGGATTAATAACTTAACCAAAGTTTTACACAACCTCAGGCCTGTGCTCACCTTTACCATCTGTTATATTATATTATTTTAATATGTAGGCCCATTTATAATGACGTTAAATAATTTAAAAACAAAAATCAATATCCTAGAAAATATGTTTAGGCCTATAAAATAAATGACAATGATGAATCAAAAGCTATCCTAATTAACAAATATCTATTTTAGATTCACTCCTCTTAAACAGTTGTAACAAAGTCTCTAATAAAAATACAATAACTTATGACTTGAAGTCTTAGCCTGGTGTTTATTTAATCAACACTGGAGAAAGACTAGCAAGTAATTTTTATTACACTTCACAGATTATTTTGTAATTCTATAAAAAAATTAAAACTCTAGGTTTAGCCTAGAGGTCAACACAACGCAATCTAGGGGTTAAAAGATTTATTTTATATTCTTGATACACTTAAATTTTCGAATAATGTATATCGATCACTGAGAAACAATATTTTATTTTATCTCACGCTATAATGTTATATTAGATAAATAATTATTCAAATATTGTAGCATGTCAATCAGACAGATTGGACAGCTACAATTAAATATCAATATTTTAATAATTTATGAAAGGAAAGAAACAATATTAACATATTTAATTGAATCTACCTCAAAGTTTATTTTTTCTGACTAGATGCAGTCAAATAAAATCACGTATCTCCCTACATTCAAACACGTGGTTGTTTAAAAATCTTGTCTTTTGATCAATATTGTAGCAGATATTGAAGAAGAGGATTAATATTATCATATTTATAAATAAAATACTTTAACGCATACTCTTTCACATTGGATGATGTCGGATAGATTTGCATACGCTTGCCATGTTGTCTACAAGAAAATATAGTAAAGTACATCTATATTACAAATTCTCATAAAAATATTAACTGATACTAAATAGTATAATCATACCAGAGATATTTAAATAAAAGATGCCTTAATATCTACTCACCATTTCAAGATGTTCTTCGATTGATTTGCCACATAGTAGAAGAAGAAAATTATTCAATGATGGCCGTCACACACACACTATCATAACTACACCTGATGGAGAAAAGAAATTTATACTACCAATCGACACACTGACCAACTGCACATCAGAGACTCCAGCGGTGAGCCAGGGAAACGTGTTTCCCCCTTTTCCCCGCAAGTAGATTTCTCTTGTTAATTTCTCTTTCCCCCCGCCTTCGTGCGTCCTTCTTCTTGTCTATATTTCTGAATTTATCACACTCTTTACTTTATTCCGTTTGTATCAGATTGGGACTATGTAAGGAGCTGCTCCCGGATTCACGACACAGCTGTTCTACTACAACCAAGCGTCAAAGGAGGAACTTCTACACCGTCACGTATCTAATAAGAGCGACGACCATGGCGTATTGGCCGTCAGGCCCACCGCCACCTCAGCGAGGACGTCTTGCTTGGAGTACTTGAGTATCCTAAAATCGTCGTTAAGTCCTTACGACTTAGTGTCTAGTTTTTTTTTAAACTAGACAATGTAGATCTAGATTTTTATTTTATATCTTTTGTTAAAGTCTTTTTGTTAATTTAAATTTATGTCAATGAGATAAGTAATTAATTTAAAGTTTTGTTGACTTCAAGATGGAAGTGTTTCAGTTAATTCATTAAATATGGTGTCTTGCAGCCTGAAGGACAAGTCTAACTTTAGTGACTTAGTATGTCAAGTCCTAGCTACTATTTTGTGTCCTTATAATACAGTTTTTACATTATGATCCTCTGGCATAGAAAGTTGTAATGTATTATGTTATAGACTTGTAAACTTCCACAAGTTCCATTAATCTATTTTGAGCCAATGTTTATCATGACGCCGTGTACGTCGTGTGCATCTGTTTAATTTTATGGATGACTACAACCAGGCTGTCTGTCTTGTTTTCCATATTACAGTTCAGTTAATGGAAATCAATAATTTGGGTGGGTCAAGTTTTCACGCTTCTCGTGCTGTATTAGCTTCGGTGATCAAACCAGGAAACTGCACTAGAGTCATAGTGGGGTCCGCGCAAATAATACCCTTTTTCTTTTGTCTGTTGTTTGACTCCTATTGTTTTGGTGTTTCCCTTGTTTAATTGCATATTAGAATAGTATGTACTATTGAATGCTCTGGCAGTACCGAAAGGGAATATGACCAGCCATAGTACCTTTAGTTGACACCTGATTATTAGCCATCAACCACTGTTGCCAACAGATCTTTCTGTTGCGTATCATTTTCCGAAATGTTAAAAGGATATTATTTAAAATAGTCAATCAAGCAAAACTGATTAAAATGTACATGTATATCTTGTTTAATACCTTCAATTAGTAACTATTTAATTGTTCTACTTTTTATAAAAATATTCTAACTGTGCTCTGGCACCTGCACTACCCTTGTAGCCACAGTCAATACATCACAATTCTCAAGTCTTATTGCTTGCAGCAAACTTCAAAAGTATAAACCTTCAATATTATTGTAAACCTTAATTTTTGTTATCTCTGTTTGATTTAATAAATCAATTTATTGTTAGAACTAATTCTCTTTCAATTCATATGTGTGTAACTGTAGGGTTTTTTCTTGCCTCAATATCACTAAAAAAACATTTATTTTCTGAGGATAACACGCTCACGCACTGAAATAATATTCACAAAAGAACACACAGATTACTAAGTAGCCGAATTTAATATTCAAAAAAGACACTGTACTATTCAAATTTGTAATAAAATTATTAACGGGTAGCATAGACACGCCTAAATACAAATAAATAGTACTCAACTATAAAATATTTTGTTCTTCAACTTGTTGACTCACGCATGTGGTTTTATTAACTGTATTTTATACGATAATTTATTGTTATAATGTATATTTAAAATTGTTAGATTTGGGTTATGATAATAACCGTGTGGTTGGTTGTTTAGTATTGAGGTTTTATTTTACTGTTTAATTCTAATTAATTATTAAAAGCAAGAGAACGTTAAAAGGTACCTTATATGCCGAAAACAAATATAGCCACTAGATAGAAGCTACAACAGTTCGTGACGTAGTAGAGCTTGTTGCAGGTTAGACGGCGAGTTGTATTAATACTCGTGTTTACAAAATTTAAACTTTATATTATTTCACAAACATTTTGTATGTTTTTCACTCTTTATTATCTCAAACCATTTATTTATGTTAACGATATGCGAGGGCAATTATAAAAATATTAATAACTGAATATAATACCATTAAATGTGAAATTTCACGATCTATTTACCAGTAATTACCACAACAGTTAAAAGAAAAAACTATAATGAAATTACTAAACTTTTTTTTCTTTTAAGTTTGATTATGGAAAATAAAATTATACTGTAATCTTTGGGGAAGTATTGTTAAAAGTGATTGATAATATTTTTAGTGATAATAATAGTAGTAATTAGTAAATAATAATTATTTCCAAATATGTTGACAAAAGTTACTTTCAGACGATGTTGGCATTACTGATACCATTTGCTAGTTTCTGCTAGCTGTCATGTAAAAACAAAGAAGTGATAATTTCACTGTACTAATGTACCTTAATTGTAAACGAATAATTGTTTCTTCCGATAGTGATACAATAATGGGATATCAAAATGAGTAAAAGTATCGAAATAAAATATCGAGTTAAACGGTATTAACATCAAAAGGAATGTTTTGACTTTTATCTTACACTCCAGAAAAATGTCGGTGCTATAATAATGCGATATCATTTTTAATTTACTAACTAAACCAACTTAACAATAAAAACATAACCATCAAATAATGAATTAAACATTGTCTAACTTGCATTGGTGGGTGTAATATTACATTATGCGCTTATTGCACTTTACCACCGATAATGGGGTGTTTGGGATTTGAAACTTAGCCGAGATATTTATTAGGTGGTTTTCTCATCCTATCTCCATTTCCTCTAATAGCTCTATTAATTCTTAATCTTGAGATTGAGATATATCTCTTGTACCTAGCGTGTATTTAAAAATAATTTTAAGTTAGTTCAATAATTTAACCACCAAAATCTATGCATGAATAAATCGATTATAGACTAAGTTTGACCAACTTCGAGACAATCGATTGCTTGATTTCACGTGAGCTAAGAAGCGTATCCTATAAAGAAGTTTTAAGAGGTTTGACTGAGGAAGTACTCAGTGAAAGAGAATTTACCCCCGCATTGTGGTCCATGAAATAACTTGAGATTGCGCCACTCTCCGGTCAGAGTACTTGTTCGAGGCTATAACTCTTGAGAACCACTTGAAGAGAAGTTGAATTAGTTCCTCCAAGGATCTGCATCCTGTCAAGCGTCGGCTTGGGGGAGCTTGACATGACAACCAACCGGGTTGGGGGGAGGGGGATATTTCTCAAAGCAAACCAACCGGGAGCTACCGGAAAACAAAACACAAATGATGTAGTGTGAGACGGCGACAGGGTTTTTGTTGAGTCATCAACAGGGTTTAATGACTTCGTCATTTTTGTACTCATAGTTCAAGACAAGGATGCAAGCCAAAGTGATATATACACGAAAAATAATTCTCGTAATTAATTCATTGCAGAAACTTGTACTGAAACAATTATGGTTAACTATTACCAAGCAACCAGTGAAATAGTGTGTAATTCAGGTTTGATAAAACGTTTTATAAAATACATTTATTTAGGTCAGTATAAATAACACTTTACTATAGTGTTGGTGTTGTATAAACGTTTATAGTAAATATATCAATAGTGACAGCTGCATATCACATGACTTGACGTTTAAATATATTTAATTAGTTTTAGTAACTCTTACAAATGTTATATGTTTCATCTTAGTTTTGTGAATAATGCTATCAACAAAGGTAGAATTATTTTCTGAAAATACTTTGTGCATTAACACATCACAAGTTAAATGTATAATTTTAAATATTCTTTAATGTGTTAGTATTTATATCTATATCTGTTTATCCAAAAACACTGAATGTTAAGAAGTTTTTTTGTACATATGTTTTTGTATCCTTGCAAAAAAAAAAACCACTCAAACACCGCAGAAAAGATTTTGACACAACTTTCATTTATGTTTTCCTTTTACACGCAGAATAGACAAAGGCTATTTCTTTTCTATACCAAAATTTCTTTTTTTTCAATATTTGTATCAATGTATGCCCGTTTCATTGCTCGTAGAATTGTAGGTATTTATACAGGATGTACATGAATCATGTTTACAAACCTAGAGATATTCTACAGAACACAAAAATAACACATATTTACTATACACATATGAGTGGGAAAACATAGTTTATACCCTATTTGACACTTTTATCGATGACTACACATTGATATAAAGGCTACTACTGCGTGTGAGAGTACCTTTCTGATGGTTAAAAGTAACTTAATATGGTAACGTTGGGTCCTAAAATAACCACAGAGATTTTCTCACTCTATTTAGCTAAAAATTTAAATATTTTTTGTGATCTTATGGACGACGTTGTGGTGGCTTCATATTGGTCAATGTTATATATCAGTGAGAAGTTATATTTGTAAGTTCTAGCTTCTCTTGTGCACCAAGTGACCCTCGCTGTGATTGGTCACTCAACAGGAGGAGGATGTGAAAACCAAGATGGCTAGAACTAATAATTCACTGTCTCCCTCAGAGTCTTCTGATTGGTGTGGTTAGCTAAAACACGAACGGGGACAGTTTAGCAGACTTTATACAAAAACATATTTGTGAGGGGATAAGGAATCAACCCTATCTATCTATACCTTAGTGCTCTCAATCTTCCGACGAACATCCTTGGTAAAATATATAGCATGTCCTCCTGTGTAATTATTAGCCTAATTGTGACAATAAATCTATCATCTAAAGCTCCGACCTTCCTCGTGAAAGCAACATATGATACTTTGATTCCTAAGACATCTTGGCAAATTAAGGATAGCGGATTATAAATAGGAACGTCACAATAGTGTAAAACATACAAGAATTTTTATAGATATGTGCAAAAACATTATTTTATGAGGACTAAGTGAGAGCCTCCCACATACCCCTAAGATCACCATCTCACTTATACTTCTTTCCACGTTCCTACTCCATTTGGGTATTTATGCGTGTATGCGTATGCGTATAATCTGAATAGGTAGTAAGACGTGGTATAAAAAACATTCACTTATCTGACCAAAGTTTTTGAGCTTCTGTTGGATTTAAAGATGCGAGACGGATAATTTATCCTACATTTTTTCCAGAAAATGTTCAACTATTATTTCTGTAAAATACTTTCAACTTATTAAATGGAACTAATGTGCTCGAGATATAACCATCCTAAATTCAACGTCCATACTAAAGTTTAATTTCTCCAAAGGGCGTTAATACCAGAAATATCAGCAAATGAGCTTTGGTGGCCACACGGTCTAACGCGCAACTCTTGCAATAGATGAGACTGCCAATGACAGAGAGATCGGTGTTCAATTCCGGTTGGGTAAACTGAGGGAGGTTTTCCTAATTGGATTTTCCCCCCTCACTCCACGAAAAATCGGGTTAAATTCCTCTGAATTCAACCTTATTCATCTCTAACACATTAGCGTAATTTGTACATAGGTGTGTATGCCGAACGGGTAGTAAGACTCGGTACTAAAATAAAAGTAGTAAATAAACAAATGAATGCGAGCCTTTGTATACCCGTTTTGTTCATAAATCATACTTCAATTTTATATCAATAAGCTATTTATAATAATTTTAAGGAGGACTCAAAATTTATCTTCATCCCCCTCCCCTCCGTATTTCTTATCTATCTCTCCCCCTCTTTGCCCCTCCCCTCTTCCAACTCACTCGTCTCTTAACACACCATATTTTGAAGTATAATAGACTCTAGGTACTACCTCTACAATTTAACTCCTCCATCTCAAACTGCAACTACAGAAAATTCTCCAACTCCCTATTTTCCTTAAAGTGTTCATCTCTAGTTGGATTCAGCCAAATTTATCACAAAGACTCCTCCCAGTACCCCGGATAATAGGACTGGTGGAACCAAATACCTTGCAGTAGAAATATTGCGCAAACTTTCGGGGGTATTCCTTGATCAACAGTATCTCCAAGTCTCAGGGCAGAGCTATACTAATGATGTACCAGGGTGATACACATTGATTCCCAGACAGCAGTTCTGAAAAGTCTACATCTTGCCATATAACTCTGAGGAAAATAGTTTGGTAAAGACGATTTTCCAGAGGATAAACAGCCAAAAAAAAATCATCTTTGGAAAAACAGAGATAAAGTTTGGTACTTGAAAAGATAAAACGACTCACATTTATATACCTCGGTAATTTTTCTTGTCAATTTGACATGTTATAAAAATAAACTGACTTGACTTTTTAAAGGACAAAAAACTTGTATATTTATGAGGTGAACTATTACGAAAAAATTGCTATAAATTTTTAAGGAAACAGCTTCTCACTTTTTGTGGTTCGTTTTGTTAAAACAAAACAATTTGTTGTTAACTCTTGAAATAACCGAAAGGGAATAAATTCTATTCAACCAACTACTCTACCTGTTTCACAAATCTGAGCCAGTTCCTTTAAAATCGAGCATATGATTCTGCAAAGTTAATTATATTTTGATGGTATGAGGTCTTATAAACTGTTTCTTTTCAGCAACTTAAATCTTTCATATATATATTCTAGTGATTAATTAGGTAAATTGGTTCCTAAGCAATCTTACTATGGAATCTAACAAATCTTCCCTGAAACTACGGGGTAGTCTCCTAAATGATACATCGTGTGGATATATTTCTTCAACCATTAGTTAAATAAATTAATTCAATTTTAAATTGATATCAATTGAATGAAAATGTTTTGATAAAGTAAATTGCTTAAAAGATCAAATTTACAATCTGAGAACAATGAACGCCATAAAAGACAACGACACGTATCTATAACTTATTCTAAAATTGTATTAAATTTTGGCTAACCATGCCATTAAAATTATTCATAATACACATATAATGTTTAATACTAGATGCATCGCTACATTTCACAGACTTAATTTTTTGACCCGGTCTAATGACACAAAACAATGAAAAGCATGACTATAGGGTGTATTATGTACTATTTTAATTATAGCTATCTTCTCCAACTCCCATCAGCAATTTTAGAAAAATCGTCCCCAAAAATGCCAACATAAAATAACGTTACTTTAATTCCTAGCTAATCCTAACAAAGAGTGATTATTGACTTCACCTCTGGACCTTTCTCACCTTTGGACGTAGATGTATTGCTGACAATCCTCATTGGTTAAGTTGTATGGAAAGCAGAATTCAAGAGCAGGAAATATGGCTTCCGTACAAATTAATATTTTATATTAATTAACTATTCATTTGTATATTATTATAAGTTTGCGTTTACCATCTTACAAATATAATTGTTCTATGGAAGACAGGTTTACAATTTTATAAATCTGCTCCACATATAGACTTCAAACGGATAAAAAAAAAAATCGTCTTCATTTGTGTAGTATTTGACGTTGCGACTCAATATTTACCATGCAACTGTCTAAATAAAAGCAATCAATCAATCCATACCCGGACTTGGAACTGTACACGGTAATCAACTCTCTAACATTTTGCGCAGTTTGTCCCTGACAAACATGAACCCGTGGTTACGCAATGCACTAATTACACACAAACACTTTACCTGTAATAATAATACGCAATAACACAGGGTGAGGGGTTGTAGATCAGTGGGGTGAGCATCGATTACCCAGGGGTGCATGGAGCTGGACATTTTCCTCTAGGGACAAACAAGGGGATATTTATAAAAGGTCCGGTTGATTATAAACAATGAATACATACTTTTTGTAGCTATAGCTATAAACATAGGTCTGATAAAGTAGCAAGCTCATTTTTTTGGTGGTATAGGAAGTTAAAATAATTCAATAAAATTTATGGTTAATTTAATCGGTGGAAATGATCAGTTAAAACACTTTGTAGATTTTAAAATAAATTTAATAAACTAATGATAAACTAATTATTTTTATGGGAAGGGCCTTTTTAAAAATACATACATATTTATCTGCCAAAATGTGTAATACATTTTTAAAGTTATTTTATAGGTATTGTTATTATAATTATTATTAATATTATTAGCACCGGGTCTTACTACCCGTTCGGGTTATACGCACGGTATTGTTATTATTTATCAAACCTGACAACTACATATCACATGACATAACGTATGAACCCGTTAAATTGTACCTCCCTTTTACCTGTCATATATGACCCTTCAAATGAAACCTTTATTTAGCTGTATTTTTAGCTTAAAATAATTCGTTTGGTAGTTGTATGAATCAGCTAATTAATGCACAGTGCACATTAGTGTCTAATAGATTTTGTTTTCTTGTGCCATATGTTTTTGCTTGGTTTTGATTATTTTGATATTAATTTATTATTTAGTTCAATTGTTTCTATGTATTGATTTTTTGTATAAAATCTGTTTCTAAAACAATAATAGGAATAACATTGTATGGATGCTAGTTTCATGAGTGTGGATTTATATTTATGTAACACTCTATGTATGTGCTTATTTCCTCCTTCCATTCAGGCACCGAATGCTCGGAGGGTAGCTAGTGGGATTGTGATTCCAGCTAACAGATGTATCTTTATTAGGGTGGATCTACTGAAGAACTCTTATGATCGACCCTCGAAGTTACCCGCTATTGATGCCTGAAGCGATAAGTGGATTTACACTATAGGCCCACTAGGCACGGGCCTAGGGGCGGTGGCTTTAGGGGGCGGCACATTTTGTATAACATTTTCATTTTGATTATACTATTCTGTTTTTAATAATTACGTTTAGCAAATCATTGATTAACATAATCGAAATAGTTCAAGTCAATGTCAGAACGACAATATTTATTTTTAAATAACTGTACTTTGCAATCGCTTTGTAACTCCGTCACTCTCCCCTTCTTCATAATGTT
This sequence comes from Timema californicum, assembly GCA_902141385.1. Classification (NCBI taxonomy): domain Eukaryota; kingdom Metazoa; phylum Arthropoda; class Insecta; order Phasmatodea; family Timematidae; genus Timema; species Timema californicum. Next base: position 15,332 of record CABFOW010002725.1, on the reverse strand, counting down.
AGCTCAAGCTACTGTAGGACATGTACTGTACATGTTTGATTATCTTTAGTAGAAATCTTTTCTCGAATACTAACTTCCGGCTCCCCTCCCCCCCAACACCTCTTTACTCCAAAACTTTCTAAATCCCTTGGCAAAAAAATAAAATTGGAGTGGAAAAGGGAGGGGGGGGGCATATTATAACTGTGCCTAGGGGTGCAAAAAAAATTAATCCGCCACTTCCTGAAGCACAAATTAATGTCGTGATGCTTCCAGAAGGGAATTACTAGAACAAATTAAATCATGTGCTAACACAACATGTCTCCCCATGATTATAACCTTACCTTAAAGCAACGGTATTAAACCTGAGGTATACGTAAAATATTATATATGTATATATCACCACGACTTACTACTTGTTCGAGGTGTACGCATATTATTCTTATCAGGCAGGGATGAAGAAGAAAGCATTTTAGAGGTAATTTACCTGCATCTGCGTGGAAAGAGAGTGGGAAAACATTTTGGGAAAATCTTTATATCCCTCTTAACAGCTGGCCAGTCTAACATGAGAGTGATGCCTTAAAACATTCGGACACCAAAACGTATTTCTCATTTAAAGCTAATTAATTATGTAGCACATTAATTTGATTGTAATTTACTTATTTTAGACTTGTTAGTGTAACTATTGTGGGACTTTAATATAAATCCGCGTTAAAAAATTATTAAAATTTTATTTTTATATTATGATCTCCGTCTATCCAAACTTTCACTGAACTTTAAATTTTAATAATTATATATATAGTACGTCATTGTTTATTGAATAGAATAAATAAATTTAATGTAGATGCAAATGTGTTTTGAGTGCCACTGTCACATAAAATATTGATGGAAAAAGAAAAGTTCATCCTGCAAGCACTCAGTGATCTGACAATAAGTTCCAATTCCCAAGACCTCTGGCCTTCAACTTCAGTTCTTAATGAATACGAAGGTTAAACATTTATCATACCAAGGACTCTCGCAGCTCTCTCTTGAAGTGAGAATCAATACTCCATTAATAAACCAATAGCTATTACAGATCACACAAATGACATGGGCAATAAGGTAAAATACTCAAATTAGCAAGCACAAATCCATTTTAAGATGGATTATTATTATTTTAGTATCATAAAAAACCTAATCACCAACTCTCTCTCTCTCTCTCTCTGGCATGCCTTCCTAATAGATAATCAAAACTTGTATTTTGAAAATTAAAACAAATTTAAATAAAATCATTAAGGTTTATCAATTTAAATCTAGTATAACAAAATCAATATATTTGTATTAAATGTTTAATTTTCTAAAAAGAAAAAAAAATCTTTAGTAGACCAAATTATTTTCGTATCAAGAATGCTTATCGTAGGATTTGACACTTTAACTCAGTCTTTATGAGTAGAAATTATTTATGGGTATTTTACTTAATACATATTATTTAATTTTTTTCTTCCAAGCTATAATACACAATATAATCAAGTTTGTTCGATTGTATCGTACCATTTATTTTTAATTAATTTAAAAATAATAGAGACCTCTTTAAAGAAATATCTAAAGTAAATTTGTAAGTTCTCTTAGTTGTCTAACTCTTAACAGATAAAAGAACTAGTCAAATTTAGCTAAAATTGGACTTTCCCCTGTACCATTTATTTGTATTTTTTTTTTAATTTTGTTGCTACACACAAAAAATAGAATACATCAACTTAAGTAAAATAGTCACACAACAATTTAGAAAGTTATGACGTATTCAATATTTTATACGTGTATATAAATAATATATTATAAATGTATTCATCTACTTTGTTGTAATGATTTCTCAAATGACCACGGTATTTCTCACAAAGATATCACTGAAATATTTGTTTGAAATGATTTGTCGTTACAACTGCTGACATGATCTAAAAATATGTTGTTTCTTAGATTTATGACTGGTTCCTATATTTTACCGCAATAAAAATGGATGACGTATTATCACGAATGGCTAAACGTTCAAAGAGGCAATAAATTCTACTTATGATGTGAAGAAAGTTCATGAACTTTTAACCTTGAAATTCCATAAAATTTCTACTGTAAACCAAGAAACTTCACGTATAACCCGAAAGGGTATTGAGATTCGGTGCTAAAAAAACTAAGAAACTTATGAGCCACATAGGTGGACACATGAACTAACCTAACCAACCTATTGCATCACAATCATTTTGGCCCTGCAGTGTGTAGTCAACAAATGTGGTAGAGTACCATATGTCGATTATGACTTACAATGTAATAATTAAACTATATTGTAATTAAGTTTTTGAAGATTTAAGAATTGTTCTAAGAAAATAAAATCGTTATTCAAGTTGTTGAATTATTAACTAAGATAAACTTAAAATATGTATCTCTTTGTATGAGATGATAAAATTTATATTAAATAATTATACAATTATACAATAGGCCATTATACCTTAATACAGTAGCTTAATGTATTGGTTAAATAAATAATAACATATTTGAAACAAAGAAGTAATTGATTTTGAAGGTTCAGTTAAATAATACATTATAAAACTAAAGTGTATCTAAGAATAATTTATTTAAATAGAAAGAATATAAGGGAAAACGAGGAAAGTCACACTACACACATTTCCCCAGGTAACAACTTTTATATCTCAAACTCTTTAATGACCCTAGCAAATTATTTTTTAATTAATTTAAATATGCCATAGACCTTTTTAACCATAACCTAAAGTGATTTAGGAAGGTCTCGTGATTATCTAACAGATGGCAGCACTACCTCACTTTGTGTTAAAATTGAACTTTCCTTCTTTTAACCTGTACCCTTTGTGTGTTAGAAATCTGCTGTGTGAGTAGTTGAACGATTGCTTAAATTATTGAACGAGAATATTTCTTACCGTCAACAATTACAGATTTCTTTACTAAAATAAAATGTTCTTAAAAAATATTTAGTTTGGTTGTACCGGTGAGGGGTAAGCTATGAGAAGATTGGGGTTTCAATCCCAGGTGGCTACGTACGGTTGTGGTTTTTTCCTGAATGGTTACTCTCGAGCTCTCTCTCTCTATTTCTCAACTGATGCTGGTTAATTTCCTCTAAATAAAGTTTACACCGCGGTTTACATATACGCATTTCCTTTAACCTTTCGTATGAACAAGTGGAGACAACTGTTTTAATAATGTCAAAATAAAACCTACACTGTATTAAAACAACTACTCGATAAACTCATTTTGATTACTACAGATAATTTACAGAAATACAGGGTGGCCCACGGAAAAGTAGCCCTCCTCTTATATCCAGCAGGCGCCTCACTCTGAATTGGAGGAGGTCAATCCCTTTCCACCCATATTGTGATATGAAGAATGAGTCAATAAAGCTTTAGACAAGCAGTTCACGTGCTCATTCTTCATGTTACAATATGGGTGGAAGGTGATTGACCTCCTCGAATTCAGAGTGAGGCACCTGCTGGGTAAAGGAGGCGGTCTAATTTTCCGTGGGCCACCCTGTATTTCAATACTTTTATAACCCACTTCAGTACACGCACGGTCTATTGCGCTACTTATGTGTAAGACTAGACTGCTGATGAGGAGATCGAGGATCGAATCTCGGTCGGCTGTACTGAGGATGGTTTTTCTAAACTGTTTTTCCACTCTCCCTCGGGTCCACATACAATAATTATAACCCTACTAATCTCTAAAACCTTTAGCGTAGTTATCACAAAAGCGTATAACTCAAACTGGTAGTAAGATGTGGTGCTAAAAAAAAGTGTTCACTTCTTTACAATGTTAAGCTATAAAATATTTAAATGATTGAAAAACTAACTGCTTTTGTGTTAAATAAATTTTGCATTAGTGAATTTTATAGTAATTTAGTTTTTATTTCTATGATATAACCTATTCTAAATTTTTTTAATACTTTCTTTTATAAAAAAATATTATTACTTGTCTAATATGTTTAGTGGTAGTTTGCTCAAACATTAAATCATCTGCATTTCATTTTAATGTTTTTAAATTTGTTTGATATTAAAAAAATTAAACAACCCGCATTAGAATATGTTCCATCAATAAGTGTATTTAAGGTGCACCTTTTACACATAGGGCTATGCCAATACATAGTTTGCAAGTCAGCTTAATATAAAACAACTAATAATATACACAGCATTATATTAAATAAGCCAAAAATAGTTACAACTTTGTCTTAAGATAGGATCATAATTACATAATTAATATTTTGAAAGCATGGAAACCAGAGTTATCTTGTTCTATAAGCAATCTCACCTACACCTAGAACAAAATTAAAGTCTTAAAAAGTTCAGACGTTTGTAATAATTCTTGTGCAAATCCACCACTCAACTTAATTTTGTGACAATAAAATCAATCCTCTAGTCGTTAACTCGATTATTTGAAAGCGAAAATTAATAATAAATATTTCATCCAAGGTTTAAAACCGAGACTATTATTAGCATAGAAGATGGAAATGCTACTAATTGTCAAAACGTGACTGATAATAAATCGCCTTTTAAAATAATAGTAATCGTAACAATGTAAAAAAAAAGTGGAAGATAAATAAGTTTACTGGTTCATGCGTAGTGCACTAAAACAACATCATAGTTTAGTTTAATCTAAACTCAAAAATAGCAACACACAATGGAAATCATTTCAAGGGGGTGACATTGGGAGGGTAAGAGGGGTGTTTGTTTTCCCATTAGAAGGCCACATCAGTCAAGCCGCATCCTAAACCAAAACGCGGCACACACATACAACGATGGATTGCCTCATCGTAAAACCACGCCTGAAATTTCGCATACTAATAAACCGTAACCCCCACCTCCCCTCACTTCACAGTCCCCCTTTACCGATTTTTGCGACCCCTCTTTTTCCACCCGCTTCTACCCCTTCCTAACTAACATCCACCCACCCGAATCCACTCCCCTCGCACCCACCCCCCAAATAACACAAACTACAACACTCACAGTCCGTCGGAAAATCAAACTGACATGTTACAACGATAATCCATAAATTCTTCCGGACTTGGTCTGTACGTATGTGTGCAGTACAATCCCAGCGCAAACAAACGTAACGCAGAGGGCTAAAAATCGGAAATGTTATTTTTACCATACGCGGAGAGGAAAAAAATGTTTATTTTGATCAACAAAAACAAATGTGTTATAGCTGTGTTTTTTTGTAAAGCCTGCGTAGGGCAGACTACACACCTATTTAATCCGTAACTTGGCACAACTGTTGACAACTGTTGATGACAATTTGATACGGAAATAACTTGTTCCTATTCCCTAGCCATATTCTAGAAGAATATACTGATCAAATTATTGGGGATTCGTTTCGGCGCGGGGTGGCACGATTAGTATTGTGTCCAGCGACGCCATTTGTAGGAATTTGATTATGTCATTGCTTACGTCAACCAGTACACAGCAGTTATATTTTAATACTAAGCAGTGGCGGCTCGTGTATAGGCAATGCGGAACTGCAGCATCCCCTATTTCCACTTGATATTATCGATAACATTTAATATAATGAGTCCTTTTTTCTTTAATTGTTTCTTTATTTGTGTAGTACAATATATATTCCTTAAGCTTAATGTCAGTACTTCAGTAGCCATCCCACAGTTTATGGAAAAGATTTTTTAAAAAATGTATGGAACTGTGCGCTTCACAGTGCCAGCGACGTGGTGTTTGACTTTTGTGCACATAGGAGTAAGGGGGGGAGGAAGGGGGGACTGCCAGGTAGAGAGAGCACTGTTGCTCTCGCAGTGCCGGCCCTGGCGTGCTGGTGGAAGGAAGGGTTGCTTTTTTACTCAGCGTGTGCTTAAAAACCGTGTACCATTTTTTTTAATGTGATAGAGTGTAGAAGAGTGTAAAATTAGATTATTCTTCTGCTTACAGCTATTTTATTTGATTTAATTTTTGTTTCGGTTCTTTTATTTAACAGAAAACTTTAACCATGGCCTCGCATCCCCAAGAAATAGGTTCTGTGACTGTAACTAAGGAAGTGTGTGACTATATATATGTGTTGATATAATGGACAGATATGCTTCCACTAAACACTTAGTAGCTGCTGAATTGTTCAACAAGAATTTCTTCACTAGATTTAAGAATGATCATCCCACAAAATAGATAGTACTGACCACTGAAGCTTATCCCATGATTGACAAAGAAAAGCTTGAAATTGAACTAAACTTATTCTATTGTAGGACTGATATTCATGAATATTGAAAATTAATTGAGTTGCTGAAATTTATCTTGGAAAATAATCTAGATTATATTTTAGTGAAATTACGAAACTGATAAAAATCCTGACTACATAAAAGGCAGAGTGCTGCTTTTTAACATTGAAAATAATAAAAACTTTTTTAAGAAGCACTATGAATTCGGAATGACTAAATGCGCTTGCAGTACTTTCAATGGAGACAAATTTCCTCAATTGTCATCAAGAGATCAAGGAGAAAATTATTGAACTTTTTGCGCAAATTAAAACAAGAAGAATAGATTTCATTTTTAAATGAATATACCAATCTTGGACTGTGACAATTTAAGTTAAAGTAAGTAAAAAAATTTGGTTTTTTTGTTAAAATTTTATCAAGTTCCTGAATAAATGTTCTTTTTATATATGTTTTTTCCTTTTACACAATTTTAAAACAAAGGCTAAAAAAAATCTGAATCAGCACCCCCACTAATTTTAGCTACTAGCCGCCACTGATACTAAGACAGCCAAACACGCAATTTTTTTTAAATAAATAGAGTTATTATAATGATTAGATATTGTTTTGGATTTTAAAGATTTATTTATTAATTACATTTCCAAAATATGATTTTTAACAACTTGTTGTCTTCCAGATAGCTTTATGTATGTAAGCCGCTGGCTTGTGTACTGAATGACGTCACAAACTCAGCCAATCAAATATCTTTTTCCATCTGGGGCTACCGTCTATGCTCTTTACATTGTTTTTGCTTTTGGGCTGGATGGGAAGGCTTGACCGGGCGTGACCAATTTAGATCGGATACCACGTTCTAATTCATTGCACACACGGGTGATGTTTCTATGCGTAACTCAGTAAAACTATTATCGTGTGAATCACCAACTATCATGGTAACTGTTGACAACACAAGTAACACAGTCAAAACTATTATTTGACTCATTTTCTGAAAAGGATAACTAATACCTATAATATGGGCGGGTTTGTCTTATACAACTCGTGTTAATATTATTTTATATTCACCTAAAATATGAACTACGCATTACCTCCATTTTTAGCTCTAGCTTTGTCCACATATAAAATAAACTCGCTTATGTGGTAAAATGGTCCAAGGCGTAACACTTGCACTAGATTAGATTGAATATGTTTAATATGTTTGGGAGAGTGGGATTTCAAATCCCACTCGAGTGTACTTAGGCTTTTTTACCTAAAGATTTTTTCACTCTCTCTCTCTCTCTCTCTCTCTAGACACACAAATGTGGGTACACTTTCTCTAAATTCAAACTTCTTCAACTTCTTTTTGATTCACCCAGATTTATATGTTATACTTTTAGGTTTCTAGCACCCAATTAGTCCGACATAAGTATCAATTATTAATCCTATGATATAAGGCCATAATTTTTATGTGATTATAAATAAATATGCATACGAGTATCTAAACCCCGTTTGAACTTAGAACAGTGAGAAAATGAGAGAGTCATATTTAATAGGCTTTAATTAAAAGAAAAATATATTTTAATATTCAAGTGAATAATCTATACATCTTTTATCTTGGTAGTAATTTGTTTTAAGTTAATACTTGATAGTGTTTATATAATATTTCTTGTCTATTTTCCTTCACACCGTGGCCTTTTGTAACTTCCATCAATTATTACCAAAATAACATATATTTTTATGTGAATCACGTAATATATTATGGTTTATAGTAAATCATTGTATAAGTTTGCAATCTATGTCAACAAATATAAAATTAAAGTCCAACAAACGTGGATGGAGGGAAAGTCAAATAAATAAATACCATCGAAATTATGATTTGGTTCAGTGTTTTTTTAAAATATAACTGACAACGATAATATCAGTTCGTACATCATATGATTAAAATTTAAAATTATTAAAAATTAAAAATACTTACCCTTAATGTGAAAATACTTTTGTTTGTTCAATGCCCTTCTGTCAAAAATACTTTTTTTAATATACTTATAATTGTGTTATTGGGTATATTTGTTTTTTATTTAACTAAATTTGAATGCGGTGGTTTGTAGGTTCTAACATCCAATACAACACACAGCCCAAACGGGTAGTGGGACACAGTGCTAAAAAAATTCAATTTGTCCGACAAAAAAAAATTGTTTACCTTACAATTAAAATTTTTCCCAAACCAAATGTCAGCATATCCAAATATGTATAGTAACAAAACTGCGTTTGCTTTATTTTTTTCATTATAATAAATTGGTAGGCTAACCTGTTTGGTGTCATTATTATTAATATTAGCACCGCGTCTTACTACCCGTTCGGGTTATAAGCACTTACGCTAATGTAAAAAATGGTAGGGTGATTGTGAGATGAAATGGAGTATCTACAGTTTAACGTGGAATCCGAACCACGGTGGAGGCCTGGCATTCCTCACATTCACAAGATGTCTTGTCAGAGGTGAAGGAAAGGTTAGGTATTCAGATAAATCTTTGCCGGGACCGAGGATTGAACCCCGGCCGCCAGCATAGAATTATTATTATTAGCACCGCGTCTTACTACCCGTTCGGGTGCCAGCATAGAAGTCTGACACCTTACCCCTAGACCACCAGGTCACCTGTTTGGTGTCATATTGCTGTTCTTTACCCTAAAATTCAGGGGTAGTTTCACTGAAAGAGTGATATTTTAGATAGTTCTTGAATAGTATATTACTTAAAATGGTTATTAATTAAAGAATGGTTGACATCTGTGAATAAAAGGTATGAGAAAAAAATTTTTGCACAAAAATCACAAAACATCTGAAATTACTGTGGTCTTTTCCATAAAAACCTTACCACCTGGGCCATCAAGAACGTTGACTTCCGGGATTTTACGACTGGTTAAGTTTTTTTTTATCATAAGGTGTGTTTTCTGTATCTGAAAGTAATCCTAAATTATTATTTTTTTAGTCAAATTAACTATAAAAATTAAACACTTCTCTTGAAATGCGCTTTTAAATAAAGATAAGTCACCAAAAGAGCCATTCTCTGGTATTATAGTTGACTGAAGAAAGCGAGCAAGGGAGTCTCATATAAGTATACCTCAAACAACACTAGAACCCAACACTGCTTATCTTAAAGAGGTGTAGAGGCCTACTGTTCCTTGGAACAATTATATGTATACCAAATGCTTGGGGAAACAGGAAGTTCTGGGGATTGTAGAATAGTGTATTATTTTAAGGTGCGGCAGAATAGAAGACCAAATTCCCTTTTGGGTATTATCTTCCTTCTCTTACTGAGTACCTGCTTGAGGAGAGGTAATATCCCCACCACTCGGTTACTTTCCCTATCATGGCGTGTCATTCTTTTGGTCGTATTCTGAAATACAAACAAAGCAGAGACTGGTCGGCCACCTCTACCTGAAGTTTTAGGCTCACAAAGTGTTTGAATAAAGGCTACATTGAATAAGCTTTGTTCCTATATATAAAATAATAAAAGGAAGTGTTTGCCTGTGTGTGTTTGTTTGTGTGCGATGCCCAATCAAATATACAGCAGGCAGAAATCTGAAATTTTTAAAATAGGTGGATGGAAGGGGGTCCGAATGGAATGGGTAAATATAAGTGTTTTTTATATATTTTTTATACCTGTGCCCTATTATCCGTATTGATTGAGTAGAAATTTTAAATAATGATAAATAAAAAGTGTTAATTCATAGATAGTATTGTGTCATTATATTCCTGGGCGCCATTAAAATGTACCTACAAATTAAATACTCAGCACGATTTTGGTGGCACTCCAAAATACGAAAATGGTTTGGGTGGTTGCCATTCAACAAGTTCGGGAACCAACGATTCTATAACTTATATAAATGCGTAAAAATAAAGGTATAGCCTCTATTCATATATTCATCATTTGATACAAGTTCATAATATATTCAGGAGCTGCTTTCAAAACGGTGTAGCCAAGCACCTAGGTATGATTAAATTGTTTAATGTGGGAGGATATTTTGTTGGAGAGAGATTTTTATAGGGGGTCGATTCCCTCCACCCCCTGAACTACCACAAGAAGATTTTTTTTTTTTTACATTATACAAATCTCGGACTAATTTAAAAGTTTTTATTGTAGCTTTGGACTTTGGTTAAGTCTTCCCCCATTGTGTAAAAAAATACACATTTTATCATAGCTTTTATTAGAAAGCGTTACTGTTGAACACATTTTTGGTCGGCCACCTCTACCTGAAGTTTTAGGCTCACAAAGTGTTTGAATAAAGGCTACATTGAATAAGCTTTGTTCCTATATATAAAATAATAAAAGGAAGTGTTTGCCTGTGTGTGTTTGTTTGTGTGCGATGCCCAATCAAATATACAGCAGGCAGAAATCTGAAATTTTTAAAATAGGTGGATGGAAGGGGGTCCGAATGGAATGGGTAAATATAAGTGTTTTTTATATATTTTTTATACCTGTGCCCTATTATCCGTATTGATTGAGTAGAAATTTTAAATAATGATAAATAAAAAGTGTTAATTCATAGATAGTATTGTGTCATTATATTCCTGGGCGCCATTAAAATGTACCTACAAATTAAATACTCAGCACGATTTTGGTGGCACTCCAAAATACGAAAATGGTTTGGGTGGTTGCCATTCAACAAGTTCGGGAACCAACGATTCTATAACTTATATAAATGCGTAAAAATAAAGGTATAGCCTCTATTCATATATTCATCATTTGATACAAGTTCATAATATATTCAGGAGCTGCTTTCAAAACGGTGTAGCCAAGCACCTAGGTATGATTAAATTGTTTAATGTGGGAGGATATTTTGTTGGAGAGAGATTTTTATAGGGGGTCGATTCCCTCCACCCCCTGAACTACCACAAGAAGATTTTTTTTTTTTTACATTATACAAATCTCGGACTAATTTAAAAGTTTTTATTGTAGCTTTGGACTTTGGTTAAGTCTTCCCCCATTGTGTAAAAAAATACACATTTTATCATAGCTTTTATTAGAAAGCGTTACTGTTGAACACATTTTGGAGAGGCACGCTCTAGTTGCTGTTGAATAACGCGTTTATTTCTTATTGCACTAGATCACAGGAACATATCATAATTATATAGATATATATAATAGCCATTAAAATAAAATACATTTTTAATAGTTTTACTGTAGGAAAAGTGTAAAGCTGCAAAAATTTGGCCTCATTACTAGATCTGGGATTTCTATGTAGATACATATTCTATCCCTCGCCATTTAGATGTTCAGAAAACAGAAATCCCGACGAATCACCATATCGTGGGCTTGCTGGAGAAACTCATTAAGTTAAAATTCGTAAGTTGTGATAAATGCAATTTTTAGTTTATGAGTGTATGATACTTTTACTCTTTTATGTTTCAAAAATCATAAATCCAACTTAAACATTTTTTTAAATAATATTAGGAACATACTTTAAAACATTAAGTGTCAACAATTTTATTCATAATCTACTGTGTTGATTAAATTTAATTAATTAATTACTTTCACTTGACTTTAGTGAGTTTTCACTGATAAAAAAATATACTATTAAAGGTTGACTTAGTGATCTGATTATGCTTTGTGAGATTTTCCTGGTTAAAATTATGTGTTATAGAAGGTTAATTGAGTGACAGTCATTATTTTAGAATCATGATAACTACAGGATAAAGTATTTATTTTAATAATCATTCAAATGCATTTGTTTTTTAAGGTTTTGAATCATAACTCAAGATTTATTTTTGATTTGAAAAAATTATATCCACTTAAAAACTCATTTTAATGTTTACTTATTCAAATGTAAAATAAATGGCATTAAATTTGGAGTACAATTAGAAAACAAAAAAAAGGAAGACAATTTTTCTCATGTTCATTACATAAAATCTGTTTGTTGAATTTCAAAAATAAAAAGGCATTTTGACAAACATTCAATTAAAAAATAGATAATACTATTGTAGTGATATTAGTTTAATTAACTCTAAATTATATAAAAAGTCATGGATGAAAGTATTTTTTATTTAAAGTAATATAGGTAGATTATCCTTTTAAGATTCATCCATGAAGAAACACGCGCTTCTCAGAAATAATGGGTAATGGGTAATGGGTCTTCACAAAACCTGTCACCAGGACTCTTTCTATTAGTTAGATTTTACACTGTTGATGAGAGGAGAGAAATGCAAGGGTATATAGACCGCTGTGCGTATGTTTAAGGCATCTCCAAGATCCAAACATCTACACCAGGATCCAAACCGCCCACGCATAAGTCAGAGCCACACACTGGCAGTCACAGTCTAACACAGTATAAAATAACTTACATTAATATTACACGTGTGCAGTGATATAAAACAATTAATTGGAATATGTATAAGTAATTAACAGGTGTAATTTAAATAAACCGTGTGTGAATAAACAGCCATCAATAGTTCTCTTTATTACAGTTATTAATTATACCGTTCTAATTAGTGCTCAAATACGGAGCTATAGACAGCTGGTTAAACGGTATATTTTCCGTACAATGATGATAGGCGCTCGATCACGGAACTATAAACAACCTAAACATCATCACAGCATTATTATATCAGGGAATTAATCTGTAGTCTTTCAATCGACGCTCAAAGCGGGGCGATTGATTCCATAGTGATACAATTGACGCCCAAAAGTGGCGCGTTTCATTCCATAGTTTATAATTGGCACCCAATCGCGACGCGAATCCTCGAATCCCCGGGACAAGAAAGAGACCCCACCGACTGAAAGACACACGGCACATTACAAGGCACACCAACGACGTACATCCATCCGAGTACCGAGGTGAAAGAGACGTTCAACGCACGGCACACTACAAGGCACACCAACAACCAATATCGTACTGAGGCGGAACAAGCTGACCGAAGACATCAAATTAGTCAGATAAGCCTTAGATAAATTTATCTTATTTTTAATTTAATTAATTAGATTTAAATAGCTTTGTTTTAATATTTTATAGTCATTATCTTTAGAAAATTTTGGAAGGGAAAATGGCAGATTCAAATGATAATAATGACGCTACTAGTTGCTCTGATGAGGTAGAATTTGAAAATAAACCTAGACATCAGTTAGTTCTAGAACAATCAGATGAGGAAAAAAGAGAAAGTGAGCAGGACAAAGAAAATGAGCAGGACAATGAAGAGTCATTTGCAGAGGGAGATAGTAAAGATAGGGCATAAAAGGATACACAAAGAGATGTTATAGTATATGAGGAAGGGCTAGAAAAGAATAGGGAACAAAAAATTGGGCAACCCATAGTAGATTTAAATCAACTTATGAAAATGTTACAGGAAATTTATCAGAAAATATTACAAGAAAGTAATCATAAAATGTAACAACAAATGGTAGCGAATAGTGAAAAAACTAATCAGAAAATAGATACAAGTAGACAAGAAATAAATCAAATAATATATGCAAATACCCAAGCAATTAATCAAAAAATAGATGAAAATAAGACTAAACTTGAACAAATCAATAAAGAACTAAGTGCTAAAAGAGAGTTAATTAAGGAGGTTTTTGTGAGCAGAGATTTGGTTATTTAGAGCAAAAATTGACCAATCAGAGACGGTTCATCAAAACGTAACAGCACAGTTAATGAGGTAAATAAAAAAGTAATAGAAGGGGAAAATGAGAAGAAGGCTTTAGTTGAAAAGCAAGAAAATTTAAGGAAGGAACAATTCAAATTAATGGAACAGATTTCGGCTAATAAAAATAGAATAGAAACAGTAGAACAAGAATCAATCAAAGGGTTAAAGGAAGTAGAAATTAAAGTTGGGAGTCTAGACCTTCAGGTAGAACACACAAAAACTAATGTTAAGGTAGTCCAACTCAACCTTGAAAAAGAAATAAATTGGGTAAAATCAGTATTTGGTTCTCAGCAAGACACGAATAAAATTTTAATTAAAGAACAAATATATGGAATCGTTAATAAGACGGTAGAGACATTAGATAAAAAAAATTACTGATTTGGTGGTTGAAACCCAAATTAATCTTGGAGAAGTTGGTAATCTACACAATACTACCAACCTATTTGCTAAAGGTCTAAGAGAAACGTCATTAGCACTTATTCCAAAATTTAAAGGAAAGAGAGGAAATATTTGAGCAGTACAGTACATAAACAAAGTAGAAACAGTATTTAAAGGAGAAAAAATTAATGAAAAAGTCAAATTGAGATATTTTTATCCGGTCTGTAAAATGAGGCAAAATCTTGGGCAGATAATATAGAGAGTGAATGGGAAACCTATGAACAGGCAAGGGAAATATTTTTGGAAAAATATTGGTCTCAAAACATGCAGGATTATTTTCTACAATTAATTTTCAATGGAAAATATAACGACAAGAATGATACTATGAGCGAATATTTCAATAAATTTGTAACATAGGTGAAATATTTACGATACCCGGTAAAAAAAGGATATATTGGTAGGTCTTCTAATGAATCATTTTCCAACTGCAGTACAAGATGTTCTAATTAGGATAAATAAACAAAGAATTAAATAAGTAGAGAGAGTATTAATGGCATTTGACGATAGACATCAAAGAAACAAAGAAATCAATGAGCAATCAAACAGGTATAATATTGATAGGCTTAGGCAATCGTCTAACCCTCAAATCAGAGAAAATAGTAATGGACAAGATAGGCAGAGATACCACAATAATTATCCAACGACAGAGCAAATTAGAAGATATCCACATCCTAGTATAGAGTATCGACAGGATAAGAACCAAGGACCTTCGAGGCAAATAAATTCAAGTGCTAGACAAATTAATAGAAATAACACTGCAGGTCACCCCAGATTAACAACCAATCAAATACATCAACCTTCAAATTTTAATTTTGTACCATTGACAGGGACATCAAATTTAAATGAGTACGACTCACAAAAAGTATTCGATCTAGGGGTAAGTTAAAGAAAAATTTAAATTTCGGATCATTTAAATGTCAAAATCAGAAGTTTAACTAGAGATCTAAATTTTAAATAAGTAAAACAAGGGTAATTATAATTATTTAGTCTTAGTAAGAAATGTTAAATGTATGAATTCTAAGTAAACATTCAACAGTGTGTATTGGTGACCTGGTGGTCTAGGGGTAAGGTGTCAGACTTCTATGCTGGCGGCCGGGGTTCGATCCCCGGTCCCGGCAAAGA